>VXBX01002369.1:1883534-1896928 GCA_013400415.1 Scytalopus superciliaris | reverse complement strand
AGAAAGGCGGTGCCCGGGAGACCTGACGGGCAGGCCTATTATCCAATCAGAGAGAGGGGCAGGTCACACGCAGCCTATGGCAGCGCAGCGAGCTGCAGACGGACAGCTGCTTTAGCCAATGGAAGGGAAGTCTCGGGACGCCCCTGTGCCCGCGTTTCCGCCCGGAGCCGTGTCCGCGCCGCGCCGCCGCCGCCATGGCCTACCCGGGCGAGGACTACGACAATGAGGTGAGTGTGGGGGGCGCGGTGGGCGCGTTCGGGCCGACCGCGGGCACTCACCGCCGCCCTCTCCCCACAGGCCGCCTACGACCCCTACGCCTACTCCAACGACTATGACATGCACACGGGTGAGTGCTGGCCTGGGCCGCGCCGCCGCGGGCACCCCCGGCCCGGGCTGTGGGGCCGGGCCGGGCCGTGCGGCCGCTGCTGCTTCACCGCTCCCCCTTCCCCGCAGGAGACCCGAAGCAAGACCTGGCCTACGAGCGCCAGTACGAGCAGCAGACCTACCAGGTGATCCCCGAAGTGATCAAAAACTTCATCCAATACTTTCACAAGACGGTGTCAGATCTCATCGACCAGAAGGTGTACGAGCTTCAGGCCAGCCGTGTCTCCAGTGATGTTATCGACCAGAAGGTGTACGAGATCCAGGACATTTATGAGAACAGGTACAGCACCATCATTCCTGCGAGTGGGAATAATTGTTTAAACCGTGATGAAAGTGGCCCCTTCCCTCTAAAGGAAACACTGACTAGTACTTGTGTTGTTCCAAACTTGGGCAATCTCTAAAATAGGGTTGGTTACTGAGGAAAAAAACCAGCCCATTAGGATAACCGAAGTATAGGTGAGTTGTGACCTCTCTGAAGAAAAATATCAGCCCTGGCCTGACAGGTAGGGAGGGTACAGAAAGGGACCACAGTCGTGCTAATCAAGCAATTGGCAAAATGCTGTGAGTTGTGATTTTTGTGCCTGTTCCCTGCAGATACTCTTCCACTCCTGCTTGTAGCTGTGCCACCTTGCCACAGAGGGAATGTGGAAGCAACATGCACAGCTGTTCTGTGCCTGAAGGATAAATTGGAAACTGCTTAGTTTGCAGTTCTCATTCTTTGCTTCAGTACTGGACTTACAGGGGGGTGGTGGTGCTCAGCTTTCATCAAGTCCAGGGCCTCTCTGGTGTCATCTCTAACTCCGGCACTGTCCTAATGAGAAGTGGTTTTTCATACCACACATGTCTGTCTTTCAGCTGGACAAAACTGACAGAAAGGTTTTTTAAGAACACCCCATGGCCAGAGGCTGAGGCCATTGCTCCTCAGGTTGGGAATGGTAAGTCTCTCACTTTCTCTTTGGTTGTCAGAGTGAGGAGCTAAATGCCTCTTCTGTGTGAGTGAGCAGGTGCACAGCGTTGCTGCCACCTGAGTCAGTCATCTTTGTTCACTCTGGCAAGTTCTTCAGTAGGTGCCTGGCAAGGACTCNAGGGGTGCGCCCGCCACCGGCCCCAGCGGCAGCCCAGGCTCCAGCAGGGGCAGCCCGGCCAGCGGCTGCGGCTGCGGCTCCGGTTCTGGCTCCGGTTCCGGCTCCGGCCCCGCTGCGGGCACCGCACCGGCCCCACCGCCACCCTCCATCCCCTCACGGGCCGGGCCCGGCCNGGCAATCTCTAAAATAGGGTTGGTTACTGAGGAAAAAAACCAGCCCATTAGGATAACCTAAGTATAGGTGAGTTGTGACCTCTCTGAAGAAAAATATCAGCCCTGGCCTGACAGGTAGGGAGGGTACAGAAAGGGACCACAGTCGTGCTAATCAAGCAATTGGCAAAATGCTGTGAGTTGTGATTTTTGTGCCTGTTCCCTGCAGATACTCTTCCACTCCTGCTTGTAGCTGTGCCACCTTGCCACAGAGGGAATGTGGAAGCAACATGCACAGCTGTTCTGTGCCTGAAGGATAAATTGGAAACTGCTTAGTTTGCAGTTCTCATTCTTTGCTTCAGTACTGGACTTACAGGGGGGTGGTGGTGCTCAGCTTTCATCAAGTCCAGGGCCTCTCTGGTGTCATCTCTAACTCCGGCACTGTCCTAATGAGAAGTGGTTTTTCATACCACACATGTCTGTCTTTCAGCTGGACAAAACTGACAGAAAGGTTTTTTAAGAACACCCCATGGCCAGAGGCTGAGGCCATTGCTCCTCAGGTTGGGAATGGTAAGTCTCTCACTTTCTCTTTGGTTGTCAGAGTGAGAAGGAGCTAAATGCCTCTTCTGTGTGAGTGAGCAGGTGCACAGCGTTGCTGCCACCTGAGTCAGTCATCTTTGTTCACTCTGGCAAGTTCTTCAGTAGGTGCCTGGCAAGGACTCAAACTGCAAAGTATCCTTTTAAGCTTCCCTTTATTGTTGTGGCAGGAGGCTAATAGGCCTTGTGGCTTGCTAGTGTTCCCTTCTGTCATCTTTTCCAGATGCTGTTTTCCTCATCCTGTACAAGGAGCTGTACTACAGGCACATCTACGCCAAAGTCAGTGTGAGTGTTGGCCCTTTGTCTTCCTGTGGGTTGTATGCTGGCTCCCTTGTGCCAGCAAACTTGCCAAATCTTGCTGCCACCACAGTAACAGTGGTCCCAAAATTTTTGCAAGACAGGACTTACGGGTTTGTGAGCTGTAAGTCACCTTGCTTTTAGGGAAGCTTAAAATTCTTGCCTTTTGTTAGTTTAGTAAGGATTCACTGATTGCTGAAAAGCAAGAAAGACTTGACTGTCTGAGGCTCATTAGGTGTCTTTTCAAGTTTGGTCATAACAAGTATGCAGGATTCCCTGGTTGCTCAAATGAACTGGAAGACTGAGTCTGAATTTTCAGGAGGCATTTTGTTACTGACATTGAATATATTGGTTAGTGAGTTAGAGAAGAAGGAAGTTTTGGGAGGTAATTGAATTTCCCTTTTAATTGCTTTTGTGTGTTTCTTTGTAGCTCTTTGTTCTTCAGAGGGCAGGTGGGTGAGAGGGGATGTCACAAGAGGAAAGTGCATTATTCTGGGTTAAAAACCCCATAGGGGGTCAAAGTGCCTTGGAATGAGAGAAGTGTGGATACCATAAATGATACAGGAGAAGGAAATGGAAGGAATAATGCTCTGTGAAACAAAATAAACCCCTAGCTTTTTTTTTTCCTTAAGCTGTTTTGGAATCGGTGTGAAAATCCCAGTACTTCTTTAAGGAAAAAAGCTGAACAGATGCATGACTTATGGGGTATATAATAACTGCAATTTTACTATGGACCAGAGGGTGGAGAAACTGACACTTTAAAAAGGCTGCTGTGTTAACCCAAGCCAGGCTTTAACAGGAGAAACTGGTTTCTCAGGCTGTGCTGTTAGTGGTTCTCAGACTCAGTGTCTCCAGACTGAACAAGAGACATGACTCTAGGAAGAGAGTGATTCCTTACCAGTAGGTCAAAGTGTTTAGAAATGCTGTCTATAAACAGAATTGTTGATATATTAAGGCCTGTCATGAGGGAAGGAAGAAAAGCTCATGAAAGTATATGAAGTTCTTAAGTCTGGATACTAGAGAGGGGAATAGGGAAGGTTAATGCACAACATTCACAGGAGGTTTGACTTCTTGGTTGTCCTGGGAGAAGCTACCTGTAGAAGAAAAGTCAGCCCTGTTGTATGGGACAATAGAGATACAATTTCAGGCTTTCTGGGTGATGCTGGTGGGTGTCCTGGTTGATTACTGGCTCTGGCACTTCTGAAAGGGACCCTCTACTGCCGTAGAGGATATTGACTGTCCTTTGCACGCTGTTGTCTGTGAACTCCTTCCTGCTGTGCTTGAAACAATGCAGACTGTGCTGACTTCTCTTTGCAGGGGGGACCCACGCTGGAGCAGAGATTTGAATCCTACTACAACTACTGCAATCTCTTCAACTACATCCTCAGTGAGTTGCTGTAATTAATTTCTGGTTTGTGAATTTTGGATAGGGAGAGTGGATGGAGATGGCAGAGGTGGAGAAAAGGTCAGAAGAGCTGCGACATGTTTGTGTATAGATCACATAGGGAGAAGTAATCTACAAACTTTCTGTATGTTTGAGTTTGCTGAATGAAGAGCAATTTACATTTATGAATTTAAAATCACAAAAAGTGGAAATAGTTCCCCGTGCTTTCTGAAAGACTGTAAGGAGTAAAACTTATTTAGCTTTCTGTCTTGCTGAGAACTGCTTATTTACTTTTATTAAGAAGTAAAATGAAGCTGTAAGATAAAGAAACTTGCAGTGTTTCACAACTGTTTACTGTTGTTGACTCCTTTGGAAAAAAGTTTAGTGTTTGTGACTCCCTGCCAGACTTTTTGTGGAGATTAGAATAAACTTCTGCAGTCTATGTGCAGCTTCTGAGAATTGCTGCTGCAGAGCAGTCACACTCTAGAAATTAACCCTGTGCATGTTCATGGTCTTTGAAAATGAAAGCAGTTGAGGAAGTTGAAGCTACATATCACAGCCCTATTGGAAGCTTCATTCATCTGCTGCTGCGTCTCCCATTTCAGGGAAATTCTTGTGTTCTTTAGTTTTTCTACTCTTCCAGTTCTGCCACTGTTCTTATTCAAGATATTGAGCCTCTCATCTCTTCTTCTGCAGATGCTGATGGCCCTGCTCCCCTGGAACTGCCCAACCAGTGGCTCTGGGATATCATTGATGAGTTCATATACCAGGTATGTGGCTATAAGCCTAGGCCAGTTCGAGGTGGCTTTGCCTTTATTAGTTATATAAATAAAAACCTTGGTGAGTTCTTTGAGGAGTTTTGAACTTTTGTGAATACTTCTGTTTCAGAACTCAGGTTTGTTGTTTCTTAGTCAGTAGGACCCTTATACTTGCACTGAGAGATTGATGACCTGATTTGAAATAAACTCTGCTCTAAGGTCTTGATATTAGAAAATACTTTTACACTTATTTTTCTGAGTGCAGCAGTGCAGATCTCAAATGCTATTGTTTTTTCTCTATAGATTCTTTTCTGTGTAACTTTTTACTACAGAGCTGCCTCCAATTCCTCAAATGCTATTTTGTCAAGTTTGAGGATAAAAAAAGGATATATGCATGTATAGAAAAAAGATGTGTGTATGCAGACTCATCTTATGATTCATTCTTTCTTTTTGCTACCTGTTCGGACAGCAAATTTGCATTTAGTTCCCTGTCCTAATTGTCCAAGAGATCTTTCTCTGCTTCTGTCTGTCTTCTGGCCTTTTTCCTTTGTACTATATCATTTTTTTCCCTAGGTGCTTTAAAGGTGATTTATTTTACCATTTTGATTTCCTGGTTATCTCAGATAACTTTTTTTTATGTAACTTTTAGTTTAGTGTATTGCATTTTGTGAGCAGCTTGTAAGCTTAGTGCTCTTAGTTGAGCATCTCCAAAACAAGCTGCTCATCATTGAATCTCTGCTTTTTCCTGTAGTTCCAGTCTTTCAGCCAGTACCGCTGCAAGACAGCCAAGAAGTCTGAAGAGGAAATTGATTTCCTTCGTTCCAACCCCAAGATCTGGAACGTCCACAGTGTCCTAAATGTGCTGCACTCTCTGGTGGACAAGTCCAACATCAACCGACAGCTGGAGGTCTATACAAGTGGAGGTGAGCTAGCTAGGTGGTGCCAGAAAACACTGGTGTCTGTGCTGCCTTGCTTTGATGTGACCAAACTCAGTTAATTTTGTTGGGAGCTGGATCAAACCCATTATCAGTGATTGGACTGGCTGTGACCAGGTTCTGTTGGCCTTAGGTGAGAAGTGCTGGTGGTACATTTGAGGCCTTGCTCCCTTTGCCTGTAAACACAGAGGTGCTGAAAGGCAAGTTTGCTTCTTGGAGGATGTCTTCATGGTTCCTCTTTTTCCTAGGTGACCCTGAAAGTGTGGCTGGTGAATATGGTCGCCACTCCCTCTACAAGATGCTGGGCTATTTCAGCCTGGTTGGGCTACTGCGTCTGCACTCTCTGCTGGGAGATTACTACCAAGCCATCAAGGTGCTGGAGAACATCGAGCTCAACAAGAAGGTAGTACAACATGTGTTACCCCTCTCTTTTAGTCTTCCAAATGCCTCTCTTCAAACATGCTGGGATGAGATTGCCATAATGACTCTTCCAGCTGAGGAACTGTTTGTATCTGCTGCAGTTGTCAGGAGTTGTAGTTCAGCACAGCTGGAGCTTTGGCATTAAATCAAGCCATATGATAATAGCTGGTGCTGTTGCAGCACAATTGCCTAGCTTTTTACGAGATTTGCTGTGTTGGGAAGGCACTGTTGTTATAGGGAACATTATTGGAACTGTAAGTGGTAGCACAGTGGTAGCTAGCTGAACACACTGTTCCTGTCTTGATCATTGGGTCGTTCTTGTGTTTTTGACATTTGTTCTCATCATGCCCACTCCCATCTTGCATGTTTTTGCCCTAGAATTGGATGTTGCTTGTGGATAACAAAAGTCCAGCAACACGAGCTTGGCACAGATGTGCTGTTTGGCACAGGATGTGGAGTGAAATAGGGGGAAAGGGAACTGAGCAGACTAGTATTAGGCACAGTGCATGAGTCCTCTGCTTGCAGGAAGCTGAAACTGAAAAACATAGGAAATGGAATGATCTAATTAGCAGTGAGGAAGCTACTGCTTCTGTTTCTGTGAGTGGTGAGGTTCCCTGAATTAACACTCAGCTTCCTATACTTGGGAAGAGGGTGAAAGCAGTAGTGGCTGGGTGCTGGGTAACAAGCTGTTTGGATTGTTGTCTCCCCTCTAACATAGCATGTTGACTCTTCCTTCTCAGAGCATGTACTCCCGGGTGCCTGAGTGCCAGGTGACCACCTATTACTACGTGGGCTTTGCATACCTTATGATGCGGCGTTACCAGGATGCCATCCGTGTCTTTGCCAACATCCTCCTCTACATCCAGAGGACCAAGAGCATGTTTCAGAGGACAACCTACAAGTATGAGATGGTAAGAGATAGAATAGACTGGACTTCCCTAAAGAAAAAGCTGCTGTCTTCTTTCCTGCCCCTCCTCCAGCGGTGATAGCCTACATGGAGTAGTCAGCCTTATTTTCCCATACTGTTCTGGTGGTGGTGACTGGGGATTCTTAGAACTCTTTTGCCATGTGTAGCAATATTTCCTTCTAGCTATATTAGTAGTTACTTTGGTTGTTCCCCTTACTATTGTCCCAGCTCCATCTGCACTCTCCTGCTAGCCAAAGTTACTGAATATCAGCTGCTAATGATTTTCTTCTTGATGCTTCTTCACACTGGATGAAGTTCCTAGTCCAGTCCTGCACTTCAGGTTGCTGCTGTTGTCAGATATATTTCCATTATCTGATAATCATTCACAAGCATGGCTGTAACAAAAAGGTCCTTCCTCTTTCCACCTAAGATGTCTCTGGTGACTGTTTTACCGCCTGCTGCTGCTGTATCCTTTTCATCCTTTTAATTAATTTCTAACTCTGTGTAGCCAAATCCTGCCAGTCTTAATTCCATGGCACTTCAAAAACTTGGTATGTCTCTTTCAGCCACACAGCTGTCTGTTTCATTTCACAGTCAGATAAACCTTCCTTCCCAGTTTTTGCTTCACTGACCTGCCTGATAACTGTCCCTTGCAGGAGATGGGTGTTAAACTACCTGCCTTCCCTTCTGTGCTGTTCTTTACACCACAGCAGTCAAAACCTGCTTCTGGCCATGCATTCACTCTGTACCTTGCTCTTGTCCAGCCCTCTGTTTCACTGGTGAGAGCCTTGATCCATCATTCATCTGTCAGCTTTGCCCAGAGGCACTGCTTCTTTGTGCCATCCCCCTTGAGCGCTGGGGCCGTCAGTGCTCTGGGTGAAGGTCTGTCTCCGACAAATGCAGCTCCCCCCAGCACCCCCCAGGGTGAGCACACTGTGAGGCTGACAGGTTCTCCTCTGTGCCACAGATCAACAAGCAGAACGAGCAGATGCACGCGCTGCTGGCCATCGCCCTCACCATGTACCCCATGCGCATAGACGAGAGCATCCACCTGCAGCTGCGGGAGAAGTACGGCGACAAGATGCTGCGCATGCAGAAGGGCGACGCGCAGGTCTACGAGGAGCTCTTCAGCTACGCTTGCCCCAAGTTCCTCTCCCCCGTGGTGCCCAATTACGACAATGTGCACCCCAACTACCACAAGGAACCCTTCCTGCAGCAGCTCAAGGTTTTTGCTGATGAGGTTCAGCAGCAGGCCCAGCTCTCCACTATCCGTAGCTTCCTCAAGCTCTACACCACCATGCCAGTGGCAAAGCTGGCTGGCTTCTTAGACCTGACAGAGCAGGAGTTCCGCATCCAGCTGCTCGTCTTCAAGCACAAGATGAAGAACCTGGTGTGGACCAGTGGCATCTCTGCCCTTGACGGAGAGTTCCAGTCTGCCTCAGAGGTTGACTTCTATATTGACAAGGTTGGTATCTGCTCTTACCGGCTAGGAAATTCTGGAAGTGGCAGCACCTCGTTTTGCTCCATTCTGTGTGAAACATCGCTCCTTCCTTTGCCATGTGAAGGGCTTGGCTCCCCACAGTGAAGTTAATAGGAGTGTCAATGGGTGAAGAGTGATGGGATGTCACAGGCAGCTTTGACAGTCAGTGTACCTAGGAAACAAAGGTCCTAAATGTCTTCCTTGGGACAGAGGGAACTGTTTGGCAGTGTTTTCTGGGAGGTGACAGTTGAGTAACGGTGCTATCAGTGGGTCAGGTGGAATTGTCAGCTTTGTAGGTGTCCCCCACATCTCTGGTTTGCCTGACAAAGCAGGGATGTTGCTTGGTCATGCTACAGGTCCACTTTTCATTGAAGCAACATTTAGCTCTGGCTGTTCTAGGAGGAATCTAAACACAAAGTATGGGCATGTCACCATCCTGCCCTTGGAGCTCCAGCATCAGGAAGCATAGCAAAGAGTCTTGGAGAGCTTCATTTTCAGCAAAGATAGCAGTAACCATTGGGTTTCTTGCTAGAAGGGAGACCAGGTTGCCCCTTTTTCTTGGCCCTTAGAGCAGACCTCTTCCTGCAAGGTATCCTGCTATGTCTCAGTGTAGCTCTCCTGTTATATAGTGACTCTTAGCTGCTGAAAGAGGGAAGCATTAATTGGGCTTGGAACTGTCAGACTGCTGCAAAGAGAACAAAAATAGGCAGAGTGTGCAAGAATTTGTCAAGTAAATACAGTGTGATTTGGGGAACCATCCCAGGCAAAGGTATAGGAAGGCAGCCGACAGAGAACTGGATTCTTGCTGTGGGACTAGCAGTTTAGATATGTGTGATGTTGAACCAGGGGCAGAGTGAAGCCCCTTAAACATGCTCCTCATGTTTAGCAGTTCTTGCTGTCTCCCTTCCAGCAAAGTCCTTTTCCTGACCTCACACTGTTCTCTTCCCAGGACATGATCCATATTGCAGACACAAAGGTTGCTCGACGCTATGGGGACTTCTTCATCCGCCAGATCCATAAGTTTGAGGAGGTGAGGCCTGGGCAGGAGAGCTTTGTAGCTCTAGGAAACGTGAGGCAGGCATTGGGCTGTGCAGGAGTTGGAGGAGCCACGCTTGTGTGAGACAGCTGTGTGATTCCTTGCTGGAGCTAGCCCTGCCTCTGTAAGGCAGGTGTTCTAAGCAGCAGCTGCTGGCCTTTGAAGAATGGTATGTCTTTATGTGAGAAGTGCTCATTTGAGCCACAGACAAAAAGGGGGAGGGTTTTACTGTCCAGAGACACTGACTCTGTTGTCCCTAGATTATTGTGGTTTTCCTATCAGTAATGCAAACAAAATCATCTCTCGAACCTCGTAACTATGGCTCTAGAAAGTAGCCTCAAAGATTTCCAGACCACAGATTGCTTCTGCATAGTGCTTGGCCAGGAGGTGACATTCAGTCACTGCTCCACTCTCCCAACACAGGCCATTTTGCACTGGAAGCTTAGACAGCAAAATCCTGAGATTTGGGGGTTTGAGCAGTACAGGCTTGCAATACCCATGCTAGAAGTTTGCATCCTCTCTTCTCACTACATCTTCCTCTGCTGTCGTGGAGAGGAGGAGAGAGTATTACTTGTCCCCCTTCTACCTCACACAGTGCATGTGCATGAGACCTCTTTATCAAGGAGTTGGAGAGGAAAAAGTAGAAGCATTGGATAAAGTCTGCTAAGGGGAACAGTGTATGTCAGTCACTATGTATTTTTCTGACCTTTGCTTTCTCTAATTCCAGCTGAACCGAACCCTGAAGAAGATGGGCCAGAGACCCTAAAACTTCTGTGGATGCAGTGCAGGCCTGGGCAGAGAAGTGGGTGGGAGAGATTATTCTCTTTGTGTTGAGGGAGGGGAGCTCAGGGTTCTGGCATTTCTGGAATCTCCTGGGACTGTGAAGGTTTTTTGTATTTAAATATGCAGACTTGCTTGGCTCAAACTCTCCTACCAAAGACAAGACATCTAATAAATTGGTGGAATTTTTCTGGTGAGCATTTGGTATCTGATGTACTCATTTATTTTTCCCCTGTGGAAGAATATAACTGCATCTGGAGACATGGGCAGCTGCTGTTGGTTTGTGCTTTCTTTTGTCTATCCTGTTGCAGGTAGCAGAAGGGAGCAGATCTCTTTCAGTGCTCTGTACAATCACTGTGCACAGCAAACAGGGAAAGCTGCACAACTGATTAACAGGTAGAAAATGAGCTGTTCCACAGTGTCTTTACAGGATGTGGAAAGAGTTACATGCTAATATTCCTTTTAGCTCTTCCCCTACATATTGAACAGGCCTGAGTTGTAGCTGCTTTCCTAGAAGTTTGCATATTTGCCTTTTTACGCCTCTTTAGTTTTAGTTGCTACAATATAGAAATGCTCCAAAGAGAATTGATACGTTTTAAAGGAAGGGGAAGGATTTTTGTGAACATTCAACCAGTATTAACTGGTCATCTGATGAGATATCCTTGCTGCAGGTTGTGTTTTATTTCAGCACAAGTGATGCCCGAGATCTGACCCTTAATTCAATGGAATTCAGTTTCTCTGGAAAACTCCCTGAGGGCCTCTAATTTATTAAAACCCTTTAAATGCAAAATTTCCAGCCACAAACCTGCAGTGCCTTGAAAGAGAAAAAAAAAAGTTGAAAAGTAGCCCCAAAAAGGGAAATCAAGGACTGGTAAATGTTGGGGAAGAGAATGCAAAGAATGAATCCCATCCCTCCACACCCTCTCTCCCCTCTCCTCTTGCTGTCTTTTAATAGTTTGGTGTTTGAGTGGTGGAAACAGGTGCAAGAGGAAAACCTGCATATGTAATAGGAAAGCTACACAAAGCATGTTTCAGATACACCACCTGCTTCTCTGTACCTCTCTCTCTCATTGCTTTCCACAGAGACGGGTCCTGGCAGTCCAGTTTGGCTCTGTGTGTGATTCTGTTCAGAAAGCAGGGAATAATTAGCCTTTGTTGGATTATATGCTGTGTTTGAATGAGGGTCAAGTTTCCAGTGTCCTAGATACTGCTCAAAAGTAAACTGTTTCCCACCACAAAGTCAAGTATCCTGGGCAGGCAGGGTATAGGCGGCACAGAGTGAGATTAAATGGGCAATTCCTGTTGGCCTTCTAGCTGCTACCATTATTGTTATGGATGCTAAGATCTTACTGCTCCAGTTCTGGAGGGTTTGAGGCAGCCATATCATTAAGAAATTAAAGGACTGAGATGTCACTGCATTGCAGCATGGGAGATGTGTTCATACCAGGGAGAATCTGCTCCCTTTTGTTATTAGGTCTGGTACTTCAGCTTCTGTGTATTTACCAATGGCAGCACAGTAAGCGTAGCTGTCAACAGCAACTGCCCTACTTTCTTACTATCCAAAGACTAAATATTTCCCAGAACTTGTGTTCAGATGGATGTGGTACACAAGAGGAGAACCTCTAGCAGGTATCTCCATAATCAATTATAGTTCATAGCATAGCAAAGGAATCCAGTGTGCTACTGGGATTTGGTCTGGTTTTAATCTGTGATCAGCCCGTTAGAATTACAGGCTTTTAATGCATATATGTATCATGTGAAACACTCCAGCAGTTACAGGCTGATCTTGGATAAATATGCTGCTGCTTGTTTTTCCATCTGCCAGAGCAGCTTCCAGAGGATGCACAGAGACCATCCACTGATCTCCCTGGCTCCATGCCTCCTCAGAGGGACTGCCGGAGGTTAACTGAGCGGGACTGGCACTTGGTGGAACGAAGCCAGGAGGAGCTTGCAGCTCTCACAGGGCGGAAAGATGGGCTCAGCGAGCTGCGGTGCCTGGCACTGCTTGAAGCTGGAGGAATGCAGGGCGTTCAGCAGCATCAACAGAGCCCCACTGCTGCTGGGAAGGCACTCAGCAGGGAGATGGGGGGGGTGGTTAGAGCTCAAGCCTTGCCTCCTGCAGCAGGGTTTGGTTAGTGGAAGTGGTTCTGGACAAAACGGTTTTATCGGAGGGAACCACAGTACAGGGTCACGTATCTGTCTCTGACCTGCAGTTGTGAAGGGGGTGAGTGCAATTACGGAATCTGGAAAAGACAGCCAAGAAAACATCCCTGATCCTGCTGTCCCTTAGGATTCATCAGGAAAAAGCTGTCAGGGAATGCTGAGCAGCCAGCTCTGCAGTTACAAAACGGAGACGATGTTTCATTTCCTTTTTCGCTACAAAGTAGTTTTTGTTGTGATTTACACCCTGGCTTATCTCGGGCACCGGAGTGGCGGCTTGCACAAACCATTCACAGAATTTATTTTTCACTTGTTACAGTTGTGGGGGCGTAGAGTGATAGAATGAAACGGTGAAATAGAGGAAAGAGGCTGCTGAGCCGGAGATCTGAGTGGAAAAAGGATGGTAGAGCCCATACAAATTAAATGGTGAGGAGGGACTCTTACAGTAAGATTTGGAACTGGCAGCAATAAGCCCAACATCACTGTGATGGTTTGCTCCCTTTTGCCAAATTGGAAATGAAAAAACGTTTAGAAAAACGAAGCATCATTTAACAGTGTGCTTCCCTCCCTTCTCTCAGGCCATTGCACGGAGCGTGCATGCCAGCTCTCGTGACAATCCATCGCCTCGATGTCGTGGGTTCCTGAGATTGTATCGCACTCTTCCTCCACTTCTTCCAGGGCTTCCTGTGAAGCGCTGCCTGTGACTCCGAGTGTCCTTATCTTCAAAGCTCTCCCTGGCCCTGAGCCTACCCTGAGAGCCACCTGCCTCCCACACGTACTCCACTGCCACGGCTCATGCCCCTAGGACTGTTTGACAGGGGGAGCAGCCTAAGTCTAAGCCTGAGGAGCATCCAGAGAATGCGGTTCCCTGGTGGGTCTCCCAGTTCCTGCCTGCAGTCCTCCCCCTCCTGGGATTGGGCGTGAAAACAGGCTGCGGCGTTTATCCGAGGGTTCCCTCCGGGATCCAGCGTTCCGCGGGCTGGGGAGAGGCGTGGAGCGGGTGCTCCCCGCAGCACCGTGCC
>VXBX01002369.1:1763707-1883407 GCA_013400415.1 Scytalopus superciliaris | reverse complement strand
GTGCCGCCGGCAGTGCGAGGGCTACCGCGGCGTGGACATCCGCGACCTCAGCGCCTCCTTCCGCGACGGGCTGGCCTTCTGCGCCATCCTCCACCGCCACCGCCCCGACCTCCTGTGAGTGCAGGCCGCGCCTCGCCCGCCTCTCCCGACGGGGCGCAGCGAGGGCCGGGCTCCCGCCTGGGGCCGGGGGAGCAGGGGAGCGGGGACTGCCGTCTCTGGGGGGCTGGACCGCCGGGGCCTCTCTGCTGCCGTCCCGGGGGCTGCAGGGGGGCTCACGGGGCGCGGGGGAGGATGGAGGCGCCGTGGGAAGCGGCTCCGGGCTGGCTGGCAGTAAGGGACGGAGTCTCCCTGGGCCCGGGGGGACAGAGCACAGCCGTGGCTCCGTCGCCTTCCGAAATAATTGGGTGCTGGGAATGAAGGATGCCGTGATCCCAGGAAGTGCTCAAGGCCAGGCTGGATGGGGCTCTGAGCAGCCCAGCCTAGTGGAAAGTGTCCCTGCCCATTGGAACTGGGTGACCGTGCATGTCCCTTTCAATACGAACCGTTCTGTCATTCCGTGTTTCAGCAAACGACCTTCTGACCTGGTCCTGCAGACCTATCAAGGTCAGGGTTAGCAGAAGTCATGTGATTTAAGGCCAAGGGGAGCATGGAGGTGGGCTAGATCCGTACACCCAGCTGAGAGCTGTGCCCGCCAGGGAGGAGGCACGGTGTTAGCATCGGGAGCAGGAGTGTGGGCATTCACACTTCTTGAGGACCGGAGGCCTGCCGGGCACAGGGACATTCCCAGCTGCCAAAGGCAGCCACTCTGAAAGGTGTAGAGACCTGGACAAGGCTGCTGCTTGCATTTGCTTCCAGCTCGTTTTCTGTGGATGTCGCAGTGAAAACAGGAGGAAGCAAATGCCAGTAGGGGTATCGAGCCTCACTGGCCTTCCCCAGCTTGGGTGTCTCAGAGGGGGAATGTGAGTTTCAGGAGGCAGACAGTGAGTTTGGGATTGCTTGGGGGCACGGTGTCAGGCTGGAGAAACTGGCTGAGCTGCTGGAAGGAATCTGCCCCGACCTGCCGCTGTAACCCTGTGTGCCCCGGCAGTGCTGGGAATCCGGCTCCCATCTGCTCTAATCCCTGGTAGCCCTTGCAGTGCAGGTAGACATGGCCCCACCTTGCTGTGCCTCCAGCATGCTCATGCTCCTTTGCCTGCTGGCAAAGCCAACACAGCTGATGTGTTCCCTGTCACATTCTGCTCTGGGACTGGCAGTTCTTCCTCTTAGGTTGCCCAAATTGACCAGATTTTCTTTCCTGAGCTGGCCGTGAGGATAGCCTTTTGCCATGACAGCATCCTCTGTCAGGCAGAGGGTTGACTGTGACTTTGCTGTGGAGCTGCAGTGTCTGTGAGAGAGCAAATAGGCCTGTGTCCTTACATACAGAAGCTGAAGAGGTGGGCTGGAAAAGAAACTCCTGCCTGCTATGTTTCAGGTGGCTGCCACAAAACCCTCAGCATGATGTCCTGGGACCACTGAGAGCCAAGACACGTGATGTCTTTGCATCCCTCTGGGTCTTGAGGGAGATGTGTTGATCTCGTGTCCCAACAGCTCCCAGGTGGTATGGCTCGCTCTGACCAGCTAGAATAGAGACTCTGAATACACTCCCAGTTGCAAGGCTGCTGGAGGGGAAGATGCAAATTAACAACAGGAACACTTGCAATTATTTATGTTTTTTTCTAAGTGACATAGTAACTGGGAACTGAAAAGCAGAGGTTCAGCAAAAGCTTAGGATAAACACCACTAAAACCACCTGATGGTTTCCCATTAACCACATTTACCATCCCATTAAGTAGCGGCTGCTGCTCTCTAGTTGTCAGTGAGCTTAAATCTGCTCCTGGCAGATGTCCTAACTACATCCTTCACAGGTCCTTTGCACGAGCTGAATTGTAGAGGGCCTTACAAGGACATGGCATGTTGTAGAAGGATTTTCAGACGGCCGTTGGGAGAGCAGCATCATTTCATCTGCTTCCAGCTTCTTCAGCCTGTCCCGATTTGGAAGTGGGAAGATTGGATCAGAGGCAGTAAATCTCCTGACGGCAGAGGAGAAGTGGTTTCCTTTCTTTTCTTCTAAAGTGCTTTTCAGTCAGCCCGGTAATGGGACTTGGCAGGGATCTGTGAGTGTGTTTCTGACCCTGTGTGGTCTTCCTTTGTGCGGGGCTCTCCTGGCCTGCATGAGACAGCTGTGCTTCTCCCCAAAGGCTGGAGTTCCTCTGTACGCAGCTGCTTCTCTGCTCCCTGCTGGCTTCCCCTGGGGTCGCCGAGGGGAGGAATGGGCTCATCTGTATAAGAGCTGAGCTGAAGCTCTCTGCCTGTGTGCCACCACTCCTCTGCCACCCTGATCCCCCCGGGTTTATGTGCCTGTGGTGGCCGTCAGCCTGTCCTGATTGTCTGACCTTGCCCTGATGAGCCCCCATCGTGCTGCTGTGCTGGTAGGGGACAGGCTGATGAAGAGGCTGCCGTGAAAGGCCATATGGGTGAGACTGAGGACAGTTTTCCACATGATCCCTGACTTGAACACAGTCACCTTGGGATAAGGCAGATGGCATCAGAGGGATGCTGCCCTGGAGAGCTTTGGAGTAGCTCCCACAGAGCTCTTGGAAACAATGTAGCTTTGGCTTTTTTTACAGAGGTAGGCTGGAAGTGCTCAGTGTCTACTGAGTCCAGTTAAAGGTGTCTTGAAGTGACCAGCAAGGCTGAGGTGCATACCTGTGGTACCTGTGTGTTGAACCATTAAGATAAAAATCCCTGACTCTACTCCACTGTTGTATGCACCTTGCTTAACTTCACTGTCTTGCTGTCCCAGTCAGGGAAGTGGGAAACCTGGATTTAGCCTCTGACTGTGCTGCTGGCTATGTGATCTCGAGATGAGACATTAAATCTCTCCCCTTGCCTTGTCAGTTAATCTGGAAACATCCAGACCAACTTGACAGTGGACTCTGGGGATTAATGAGTTTGTTTGCTCAATACTCTAGAAATCTGAAGCATGAAATTAGCATTTACAAGGCATTTGCTGCAGCTTAGTAAAGCAAAGAGCATCTTTCAGTGTCCCAAGCTGTACAGCCTCCCTGGAGCTCAGGGGAGGAACTTGGCATTCAAGGGTTAGAAGAATGAAAGAGCATGGCACATGCCTTTTGAGAGCTGGGAGAAATGGAAGCTTGAGGAAAACAGGAGATGAGAGCTGTTTTAGAAATGCTGTTTTGTGCCCCTAGAGCCGAGGGGTTTGGTTACAGGCAGGATCACAAATCTTGTTTGTTCCTTCTCGTGTACTGCCTGCATTTCCCTGACAAGACCTGGAAAGCTGAATGGCTTATTATGCAGCACTGCCTTCGAAGTGCTCATGATTTATATTTGAGGAATCCAGGAATTTGCTCTGGTTTTAGCTGTACGGCACACCCTTCCCCCTTCCCTGGGTATGCTGTACTCCCTGGCAGCTGCCCTAAACCCCACAGTGCTTAGTGGCTCTGCATGTATCTAATTAGGTAAGTGCCTGGGATGTTATTTGCATGGAAATATTACTCCAGGATATGGTATGACGCTGAGGTTTGCTGAGTCAAGACAGTTGTTCAGCTGGGATAGCCAGAGTCTTGCCTGTTTTTACATCTGATTCCTTGGACTGGTGTGTTGTCAGGAGAAGAGCCTGAGCAGGGCTGGATGAAAGACTGCAGAGATCAGAACAAGGAAATAGTGTGACATGCAGCCGCATGTCACAGAACCATGAAACTGCAAGTTCTGGGCTCTCTGCAGAGGAGGCAGTTTACAGAGAGGAAAAGGATGTATCTGGGGTGACTTTCCCCTGTGTTTGAGAGGCCACGCTCCTGAAGCCAAGCTCTTTGCACCATGGTACAGGGAATGTGCCTGGAGCCACAGGGATGCCACGTGACCAAGTGGCATATGGGAGTGCTCATGTCAGGAATGATGCAGGTCAGCATGGTCCTGCTTGGCTTGTTCGGAGAGGGAGCTGGAAAACGCAGTGGAGAGGAACCAAATAAACTGATCCCTGGGGCCTTGTGTTGATGGACTTCCGTATCTCAGGTAAAGCTGAGAGGCCGCAATCCTACATTAGTGGAAAAAAATCTAATGCCTTGCTGCTTGGTAGCCCCTCTTGAGCTTCACATTCTCTCTGCTGGCATCTGCTTTCCCTGATGAATATGCCTTGGTTTACTAAAACAGCTTTGGTTTGCTGGGGCAGAGTGGAGTGGACACAATGTTTTTTTCTGTCAGAAAATACTCTCCCAGCCCAGTCTACCAAGGAGTCTTCAAACTTCCAGCTACACCACTCCCATATCCTGAAAATCAGGGCATTCAAAATGAAGGTCATGAATGTTTAGAGGGCAGTTGATGTATAACTTGGCTGTCGTTGCTTCTCCTGTGTTCCAAGCTGGCATTTTCTTTAAAAGGAACAAAAAAAGTACAGCAAGGTTAAAGGCATTCTCTAGGCAAAAACAAAACAAAAACTTAGGGGATAAGCATCTCCCAATGGAGACTAGTTATAAGTACAAAAAAGGCAGTAGTTTTCACATCAAAGCAAAGGCTGCAACTGAAGTCTTTGCTCACCAGCATGTAGAGAAGGAAAAGTTGTGGTATTTTGAGCAGGCTGAGCTCTGTACGCATATTCACACCAGCCTTTAGAAAGGTGGCAGAGCTGAACATCCAGCCCATCTTCTGCATGTCTGCTGCGTTTGCTCCCACCGCAGTGAGCGGCTGCAGCTTCGTTTATCTGCGAGGAAACAGCACCAGCAGCCTCTTGCTTTTGAAGGGAGGAAGTGTAATGTTATGGTGGTGCTGGCAGCTGGGAAAATCTTCCTGAGCTCATGACAGACTTCCTCTGCAGCTTTGGGAAAGTTGCGGGAGGGGCTTTGAGAAGGGGCTGGTTGCCCTGCCATGTGGCACCAAGATGGGTTGCATCGGTGTTACAGGAAAAGGCAATAAAATCCAGAAGGGGATAGAGGAAGGGAGGTTCCTGTAGCCCTTCTCTGTGGAGGCATGGCTGAGGATTGGCCATCTTGCCCAATTCCTGCACACCACCTCCAGTGTGGCGGACACACTCCCCACCTCTAACCTGAATTGTCTTTCTGGGTTGGTCTCTCAAGCTTTGGCAGCTCTCTGTGGGCCATTGGGTGGCTTTACTTGACCCTAAACCTCTCTGGACTATGTTCTCTCCTGTGAATCCAGCTTGCAGGCACACCAAGCTGCTGTATGAGGGGTTTTTTTTTGTAACAAAGCTGATACCCTTGGCAGGAAGGGGCTGTAAGCAGTTCAGCATGATGCTGTTTTCACACATTATACCCACATGCACATTCAAAAGGCATAATTAACTCCTTCCTGTATTACTCCCCCTCTATTTAAACCCTGGGCTTTAATTCTCTGTCCTCTGCTCCTCTGGTGAAGGCAGCTAATCAGTCCCTTTGGCCAGGTTGATTTGATCCCCCAAAGGGATCCAGGGGTACAAGTGAAATGCCACAATGTGCCTGGGTTGGGAACTGTTGGGGTTTGCTGAGCACCTTGAGTTCAGCTCTAAAGACTGCAGCTAAGGATGGTTTGCTGTGCACTGCAAATGTTGGTGGGAAAGCATGGACAGAAGTGCAGTTTAAGATCTTTTGTGTCACCACAAATTCTGGAGTGACCTTAGATCCCTTGAGGTGGTGCAGGGAGGTTTGTCTGAGAACCCTTGCAGGAGGGACAGGTATATTGCAGGTGGCTCTTTCTCTAAAGGTAAGGGATCTGCATCCCCATCCTCCTCCTGCTGTTGTGCCTTGGAAGGGCAAGCCTGGGGTGATGTTGTGCACCCTTTGGTTCAGCAATGTGTGGTGCTAATTGAAACATGGCCCTGGTGTTTCTGCAGCCTTTGATCTCAAGGGCAGAAGAAGCAGGTAATGAGAGACAAGAATGACATTTTAATTTCCTGGTCACCACCCATTTGGGATTTGCTTTCTTTTTTTAATTGCCATTTCCCTTTGATTTCTATGTCCCTTTGCAACCTGAAATCTGCTTTGCCAAGGTTTTGTTTATTTACGTGTTATGTGTTGAGTTGTTGGAAGGTTGGCTGTCCTGGGAACCTGTGTGTGATGGCATAGGGGCACTTTTACTCTGCACCTCACGTGGCTTTTTTGTACTTTCTTATTTCAGAGACTTTGATTCTCTCTCCAAGGATGATGTCTACGAGAATAACCGCTTGGTAAGTCCCTGTTCTGCAACAGAAAGAAGAAGGGATGTGAGAATGACTTGATGGAGGTCATGTAGTGTGGGAGGACTTTGTGATGGTGGTGAGGGTGTAAGAAAAATCTGTGTTTATAAGTAACAGGCAGGAGCTTCTCTGGCAACAAGGGAATCTGAAACATCAGTATCCAGCCTGTACTGGTTATCCTAACAGTTGCCAAGACAACATCTCAGGTGAAGATTTAAATGGTGCAACATCATCTTGACCTAAATTGTTCCAGACTTGCAGGCAATGGAAGCAGGATGCTAGTTTTATTCCAGGCATAAGCAGAGGGGAAGGTCATGCTGCACACTGGTCTTCAGTGTTCCCCTGCTGCTTGGGACAGCTGGAGCCATTAGCAGAAGCAGGCAGTATAGAATGGGGAGGTGCCCAACCCCAGGGGCCAGTGATAGGACAGAGCAGCAATAGCCCTATTTTTTTTAATGAAAGATCTAATTGCTGCAGGCTCCATCTGACAGTCTATGAAAAGACATGACCCATCACTTTCCCAAGATGAGCTGAGCTACATACAAATATCTTAAGGGCAGATGTCAAGAGGATGAGGCCAGACTCTTTTCAGAGGTGCCCAGTGACAGGGCAACATGCACAAACTGAAAGTTCCATCAGGATGTTCCATCTGAATATGAGGAAATGTTTTTTTTTTTTTCTGTAAGGGTGACAGAGCTCGACCAGGCTGCCCAGAGAGAATGTGGAGACTCTTGCTCTGGAGATATTCAAAACCTGCCTGGGCATGACTCTGCCCAACCTGCCCTAGGTGAACCTGCTTTAGCAGGGGGTTGGACTAGGTGATCTCCAAGGTCTCTTCCAACCCTGGTCATTCTGTGATTTGGATTTACAGGATTCGGACTTTCCAGTTGTGTCCTGGCACATCGTTTCATAGACCAGTTGGCCCCTTTCAGCCATCAGCAGCTATCTTTTTCCATTCAAACCCCACACAGTTGGTATCTTGTTCTGTTAGGTGGGGCCTCTCCTTGCTTCCAGCTGCTTACAGCCATTTGTTCAGCAAGGCTCAGTCCAGAGAACCATCTTAAAGCTAGGCTGAGCAGAGCAGGGCATGAACAGGGGGCATTTTTACACCCCTAGTTACTGCAAATACCGACTTTCTTTTATTTCTCCATTTTCTTTGGATTCTACACTCTGCACGCTATGTCATGCCCCAGAGATGAGGCACCTTCAGTCTTTACTGTACACTTGGTACCTCACCATTCAGTGCCCAAACAACTCTCATCTCCTCCTGGCTTACCTTCTCTTCAGTCCCTACTGTAGCCTTGCACCCCAGCTCCCTTGGAGATGAATGTAGATGCACTGCCCTTGGCACAGTGGAGAGATGGCCAGTGTATAGACAGTAATCCACATACTCTGCTAATTGGGAAGCTCTCAAATAGCTTTTTTTCCTCCTTCATTCCTTCCTTTCAGGTAGCCCTGTATGCAATTGAAGGAGCTGTGTGCTTATCACAATGTCCTTGTTTCTGCTTGCCAAGACACAGAAAAGTACTGAAGTGGCTTGTGCATGGCAAGCTGCTGGATGTTGAGTCAGGATGGCTATATTAGTGGGAGGGGAAGATGTGGCACCCCAGAGCATGAA
Source organism: Scytalopus superciliaris (assembly GCA_013400415.1). Classification (NCBI taxonomy): domain Eukaryota; kingdom Metazoa; phylum Chordata; class Aves; order Passeriformes; family Rhinocryptidae; genus Scytalopus; species Scytalopus superciliaris. Next base: position 1,875,566 of record VXBX01002369.1, on the reverse strand, counting down.
AGGATGGGCAGAGTCAGTGTTTCTGTGGGGTGACCATTTGGGGTGGCTGGGGACACTGCTTGGTAGAGCTGGTGTTTGGCTGTGTTTCTGGAAGTATCTGCCAGCCCTTAGCCCTTCACAGTGCCAGCCAAGGCTCTGCCAGGCTCTTGCACCAGGGCACTGGTGTGTGCCCTTTTCATGGGTTGAAGAAACACTGGAATTTTTTTCAATGAAAACTTGAAAGGAACCTTACTTTTGATGCTACCTTTCTAGTCAGACGGCATGTCTGGGAGCCTCTGTCTGTCAGAGATGCCATAGGCTTTCTAATTAACTTCCCCCGGGTCTTTCCAACTTGATTTCTTTGTTACTTTCCATAAAGCATTAATTTTCTCTCCTTAATGCCTCTGTGCTGTTCCTCTAGGCCTTTGAATTGGCAGAGCGGGAGCTGGGCATCCCAGCCCTGCTAGATCCCAATGATATGGTCTCCATGAAAGTCCCTGACTGCCTCAGCATCATGACTTATGTGTCTCAGTATTACAACCATTTCAACAATCCCAGCCAAGGTGAGTGTCCTCCCAACCTCCTGGGTTCCAGTTTGCCCCCATTTGAGTACAGGAAACCCAGTGTTACCTTGTGCTTCCTTCTTCCTATGGCAACTGGGAGCTGCATCTGTTTGTGGGGAAGGAGAGAAGCAGTTAGTACATACCTCTCCTTCATCTTGCTGGTGCCCCTGAGGCAGGCCTGGAAGAGTGAGTGCATTAGGGTGAGGTTTCACAAGAGGTGGGGAGTGATGTAACAGCTCAGGCTGTGAAAAGAGAAACGCCTTTCTCCTCCCTCTGTGCTGCATTCCTGCCACTTGGGTTGGGCCACCACCCCTGCGGCTCACCAGACCCCTTTATGGTCTGCTCTAACCGACTATAATGGGAGAAAGCCAGATGGGAGCCTGCCTACCACAGCTAATTTTTATCACATTGGTACATGTAAAGTGAGTGGAGCCGGGGTGGAGTGTTTCAGATCAGTTCATCTGTCCCTACAACTGCAACCTGAGCTCACAGATGAGGGCTCCAGGTCTCCTCTGTTCTGCTCTCCAGCATCAGATAAATCTCTTCCACTTGCATATACTTCTCCAGGGGTGCTAGTCTCCCAGCCAGGAAATCCCGCTGGGGACTGGTATGAGTTCCAGCCCTGACAGCAAGAGGTGGTTCAGAGCTGCTGACAGCCTGGAAGCCCTGGGGCCCAGTGGGTCTCAGCAATACATCAGCAGCTACCCCGGGTGCTCTGAGCTTTAAGCGTTGCTTAGGGAGTCAATTACAAGGAGGCCAAGTAGCGTTTGATGACTAAATAAAATCACAGTGGGAGGCTGATATCCCTGGGCCACAGAAGGGGATCCACAGCAGGGCCAGGCTCTCTGACAGCCTCGCAGCTGACCCATTATTAGACTGTGTTCATCTCTTCCACTTAAAATAAGCACTGAAGTGTTGGGAGCGGCAAGTCCTGTCCTATGTCACAAGGCTGGATGATTTTAGTTTTTTTTCCACTCCCCTTCCCCCACTGGGGTGGTGTGAGTCACCGCTGCTCCCGGTGCCTGATCCTCCTTCCCTTCTGCCTCCAGCCAGCGTCCTTCCGCCTATGAAGCGCCCAACTGCTGCCTCCTCGCCTTCCGTGCTGTCCCACAAGAAGCCCGTGGCTGCTGTCGAGAGCCCTTCAGCACCAGAGGTACCTGATATCTTGATTCAAAGCCAGCCTGAGACAGTGGTGTGCTCCCTGCATTGTGAGTGAGGAGACGGGAGAGAGCCTGTCACAGTGTGATGGATCTTTGCAGTGGGTTGCTTGTGTATTTTGGGGTGTGGGATTTTGGTTTCTTGGGGGACCCACCTGACAGAGTGGTTTCTCTCTAGAAGTCTTTGGACTGTAATTTGCCCTTGGCAGGCAAGAGGTTGGGCAGATTGGTGCTGAATTGGTTCCTTCAGCCACCCAGGGCACAAAGACTCTCCTTCCTATGTAAGGATAACCCTGTAGATGAGGAAAGAGAAAGAATGTGGGACTAGAAGAGCAGAATAGATGCCTTTTATTTCAGGTTTTAGCAGATGTCTGGGATGGGACATTTTTCAGTGTCTTGCAGGGCCCTGCTGCCTGCATTATAGATTAGTCCCTTCCACAGCCCTTCAGCCATAGATGGGGCCACGGCACCTTTTGGAGTGGCCCCTTCTAATTTGGGAAGAGGCAGCCTGCCTGTGCCTGGACTCGGGGGCAGCTGTTCTGTGCATTGTCAGCCCCTGAGGTCAGCCCCCGAACTGTGCCACAAGCCCTCAGAGCAATGGCCCTTGCACAGGGAGCAGCTGCTCTGGAGGATCTGTGGTCTGGGGAGCAGCTCGTGGCCCCCATCCTGAGCTCCCTGTGCATTGTGCCTCAGGATGACACCCCTTTGGACCCAGCGGAGCAGTCCCAGCGCACCACGCCCAGCAGCACTTGTGCAGCCTGCCAGCAGCACGTCCACCTGGTCCAGCGCTACCTGGCCGAGGGCAAGCTCTACCACCGCCAGTGCTTTAGGTATGTCTTTGCCAGGCCTGGTGGGGTGGCCACTCTTCTCAGCAAACTGCAGGTCTGTGGCCAGCTGCACCCCGTCTTTGTGTGTCTGCACCCTTGGGCAATGGGAAGCATCAACAACAGTGCTTGAAATGATACTGAAGTTGTTCCATTTGCCTGCCAGCCCCCTGTCCCAGAGGTCTGACTAGCCACTTTTGTCCAGCCCCATGCTCCGTTCCTCTCCTGCTCCCTGCCTCCCTTGCTGACTTGTGCTTCCTCACTGGAATCCCAGCTTTTTGAGCTTCTCCCTTGTCACTTAAACAAGGATGCTTTGCCTCTTTACCACCTGCCTACCCAGGACCACCCCCCTTCACCCTCCAATGAGGTCTAAGCCATGACATCATCCTACAGACCTCCTTCCACCTACACTCCACATCCTTAACTGGATATACAGGCTTCCATGCTGACTGGGTGGTGCTGAGCTGTAAACTGTTAACAAACTGAGGAATGAGAATTTAGACGTCAGCAGCTCTGTGGTTACTCCCTGAGTGCAAGTCCTTACGTGCAGCACCTGTGAAATCACTTCTTTTTGCTTTCCCTGCTCTGATGATGAAGGGATGGGATCTCTCCCATGGGCCACAGGACAAAGGCTGGCATCTCAGGACAGAAATACTGAGCCACTGGGAAGATACATGAGGCCTGATTTACCTGCTTAAGCCAGTTGGGGATGTGCCATACAAACAGCATTGCAGGAGGGAAGCTAATCTGGGGCCCATCAAGTTTCCCATCTGCAGCTGGGGCAAAAGCAAGACTTTTGGGGTATAGGTGCAACATTCCCACTGCCCTCATGGGTCAATAAAAGGAGAGGTGCCATATCTGCCATGGCACAGATCATGGGCCTTCAGACTGAGCAGTGAGATCCTGTAATTTTATCCCAAGTGTTTTGCCTTCTTATGCTTCTCTTATCTTTTTTTCCTGTTTTTTTTTTTTTTTTCCTGTGTTGATCCTGTTGGATCAACCTGTTGGATCATCCTATGTGGATGCTGTTTGGTGATGAATATCCTTTGGCAGTGTTTCCTCTGGGCTGATAGAGATAAATCCAAAGTAAACCACTTTCTCCCCTTGTCCGAACTTGCCATCTCTTAATTTCATCATACCCCTTCTCTCTATAGCCTCTGTGTCCTCACACTTCTGCTCTCCATTTCAAAGGAAATCCCAGTCAACCAGATGCCCAGAGCAGAATTCCTCACCAAAACTATCTGCTTGCAGTGTAGGGCAGCCAGCTGCTGCAAGCAGAAAGTATTCAGACAAGAAGGAACAAGCTTGGTTTTCATGGGAGTGCTTGATCAGCCCCTTGCCTTTGGCTGGCTATCCACCTTCCTTCCCAGGTGGAAAAGGGCTGACTTGGTCGTCAGTGCTGTGTATTGTGCTTGTGCCTGGAGGGCTTCATTAGGAAGCATTCAGAGGCTCAGTGGGGAAAGAGTGGATGATCCAAGGAGATGTGGCAGACAGCAAAGGACAGGGAAGCTATTAGCCCAATTTCAACAGGCAAGTCAGAGTGTACAAACGGCCCTACTGCTTAATTGCCCTGTCCTTACAGCCAAACCCTGTGGCCCTTGTGGGGTGCCATGGTCAGCATTAGTGAGGGTGAGCATGAGACTATGCCAGGCTTGTATACTGTTTTCTCCTGACTACTCTTGAAGCCTCCAGTGTAGTAATTTCCTGAGTTGGAAGTGATGTAATTTTATTTAATAATCAGGGTTTGGGGGGTTTCATTTTATAAACAAATGTGTCTGACATTTCTTTAACCCACTTGGACTCTTAGCCCCTGCAAGGGAGCCTGTAGCCTCCCTGTGCCAGTTCTGAACAAGCTGCTCCCTGATTCCAGTTGATACTCCCTGTTTCATGTCTGTGAGTGGTTGATGCCTCTTCCCCTTCCAAGTCTGGAAACCATGTCATATGCCAATACCAACTGTTGCCCTTCCACATCTATTAAATCCTTTCTGAGTTGAAGGAGGGACACAAATGCACACAGTATTTGAGTTGTGAACTCCCCACATGTTCATACAGTGGCATGGTGACATTTCTCTGTCCCTCTTCTTTCCCAGATGACTTCCCCAAGACCATGCCAGGATCTAGTAGCCGGGGTGGGAACTAACTCAATGTCCCTGCAAGGATCTCCCAGGTACATTGCCTCCCATGAGGGGCAGGATGGTATCCCCCAACTCATGGGGCTCTCTTCTCATTGGCAGGTGTAAGGAGTGCTCCAGCACACTGCTCCCGGGGTCATACAAGCCTGGGTCAGAAGCAGGGACATTTGTCTGCATGCAGCATCGCGGTAAATTGGCCATGAGTGGGAAGGCAGAGAGGAGGCCCAGCCCAGACCAGCAGTCACCAGAGCTAAGAACTGAGACTGGGGCTGACAGCATGAGAGAGGATGCCCTCTCCACAGGAGCAGAGGTGGGGAAGGACGACGGTGACTCCCTGGAGAGCACAGCAGAGACCCATATGCCTGCAGGGGGCTTGTCTGGCCCAGCAGAGAAGGACAGCACACCCAGCAAAGCAGAGACAGTGATGCCCCCTGCTCCTGCAGGCGGTGGGGTGCCCGTCTCTCAGACTCCTCCCAAACCTCCCCTCCCCAGCAAGCCCACAGTGCTCACCCAGGACAAGGCCAGCACACTGGATGGACGGCTCAGAGACTCACGTCCCACCCCTGCCCCAAGAAAAGCCACCGATGCCTCAGCCCTGTCCCCTCCAGCCTCTCACCCTGTCCCCCGGCCCAGGTCCACTCTCCAAGGCGAGAGCAGCGAGTGTGGACCTGGCATAGTAAACGGTAAGAGGGCACAGTGGTGGCAGGGGTTACCCTCCACATCCCCAGCGGCTGCAGATTGGATGAGTTTCATTCCTTCCCTGCAGCCCAAAACTCTTCTGCCTCTGAGTAAGTCTCAGGCTCAGAGACTGAGCCTTTGACTGCCAGCCACTGCCAGCCATCCCCACAGTGGGGAGAGCAGTGCTAGCTTTCATGCCTGCCTGTTCCCTTGTATTGCTCGAGAGCTCTACAGAGTTTGCTGCCAGTGTGGAGGGACGGTGGCAGTGACGGAGCAGTTTGCAAGTGTGGGGACAGAGGGGCAAGTCAGTTCTCAAGGTGCAGCTCTCAGCATGAGATGGGGAGAAAAAGGCAAAGGGGATGTTCGGGGTTATCTGGCTGCACCAACAGCAGGAGAAATGCCATGGAGTCTTCAGAGAGTGGGAATAGCTACCCTCCCATGGGAAGATGTGTCAGAGGGGGCCTTGTATTGATTTAACCTTGATTTTGGTGTTGTGACAGTCTGACCCTGTGTCTTTCTAGGTCGGGTACCTGAACCCAGTCCCCCTGTCCCAAAACCTCGAGGAAGACCATGCTCCTCTGATCGGTATGTTCTTCTGTTTGGAGATCACCTGAAAACTCCATAACAAGGTGGGGCTATGGGGACAACACAGCTGTGGTTTTGTTTACCACCTCCATCAGCCCCTGCTCTTAGGAAGATGTAAGTTTAGACCAGGTCCCTTTCCAAGGAGCCAGCCTAGCATGGTCAGGGGCTAACAGCGTTTGTCTGTACCTCCCAGGCCCTTTGTGTCTTGGGGTTTGTAAAGTGTTTGAGGGCTTCTAAAAGGGATTTCTGTGGCACATGCAGATGGCCAAGTGCCTTCTGAAATGACCCTACCTGTGGGTGCTGAGAAGGGGATACTTGTCTGCCTTGTGGAGGGTTTGTCATTAGAAAGGTCCAGTGCAGGGTCATTGCGAGTGCTTGCTTGTAACCTTTACACCTCCTGGGCTCTTACCCAGGAGTCCACTGGTTTTGATTTGTTCCTGCCTGCTGTTGGGACAGAGGTTGCACAAGCACCCTGCATTCGCAGTGGTCGAGGAGTTGGGTGTGTGCAGCAAGTGATGGCCACACCAGCAGAATCACTGAGCCGTGGTGTGGGCTGTGCCTCTAGAGGACCAGCAGTAAGGACTGAGGCACAGGAGTTAGCAAAGAGGAGTGCATCCCTGGAACTCTCAGATTAAGAGCCCTCTGCACGTTGCTGGGGAACATGCCACAGAGGGCAGGTATCTCAATTCCCCCTCTGGCCACACCTAGAGGAGCAGAGCTGGGTGTAGGACTGGTGTCAGGGAAGGGAGACCAGTTGTGACCATAAAGCTCAGCCTTTACCACTGCTTAGCAGATAGAAGCAGTAATATTCAGAAACCAAAACACTGGGTTCAGCAGGCAAGTCAGACAGGCTGTGCTTCCCTCAGGCCCATAGGTTTGCCCATGGAGAGCAAGACACTGTGTCTGGGGAAGACTCCTTGGATGAGAAAGCTGCTTCTGCATGGGAGACATCCTGTTCCACCTGTCATTTTCCCCAAGAACTAAGTCCCCCTCCAGTGCCTCGCCATCCCAGCTTCTTTCTGCTCCCTAACACCTCGATTTCTCTTTCTCTTCTGCCAGTGGTGGAGCAGCTGCAAGAGCCAAGGACCCACCATGGATGGCCTTAGTGCAAGCAGAGCCCAAGAAGAAGCCAGCTCCCCCTCCTCCCCCGGGCAACAGCCATGAGACTCTGAGTAGGACTTCAGAGGAGGAGGATGTAGAGGAGGTGGGCAAAGCCAGAAGTGAGGAGAGCAAGTCTGATGCCACAGAGCCCAAACCTTACAACCCCTTTGAGGAGGACGAGGAGGAGGAAGAGGAGAGTGCTGATGCCCAAAAGAGCACACCTGAGCAGGACCAGAGTGAGGCTGCTGCTAAGCCTCTCCACCCGTGGTATGGCATCACTCCCACCAGCAGCCCAAAGGCAAAGAAGCGGCCAGCTCCACGAGCCCCCAATGCTTCCCCACTAGGTGAGCTTCCCCCCACTTCCTTAGCACTTCTCCACAATCCCTGTGTGTCCCCTTGGAGGGATCCCCTTGTAGGTTTCACCTTCCTAGGCACCTCAGCATCACTGGGAGGCCTGGCCTTTATGCAATGATGGTTGTGCTAAAACTTGCACTAACCATGTGTTCTCTACCCACTGGAGGACAGCATTTGCAGGCAAGACCTTTGTGCTGACCCCTGTCTCCAGTGTATACCACCCTCCCCTTCTCTCCTGGATGTCCCTTCGTTTCTCCCTGAGCTCTCCCTTTGCTTTGCAGCCCACCACCCCGTCTCCAGGCTGTCACACTCTGAGCCATCATCCTCCACCCCATCTCCAGCGCTCAGCCTTGAGAGCATCAACTCTGAGAGTTCAGCCAAGGTGCTGGGAGACACGGATGAGGCCTCAGTGCCCAAAAGCTCCTCCGAGCCCACTGTCCACACACCGACAGCTGCCAAGACCTCTAGTGCTGATACGCTTCTGGCCAGCGTCTCTTCCAGCGAAAGCCCTGCTGCCCCAGCCAGCCTCTCTGCCAACTCCTCCTTCTCCTCCTCCAGCGAGCTGGCCAACATCAGTGGGGAGATGCAACCCAGCACCCTGCATGCCAGCAGGAGCGTCTCCACTGGCAGCTTAAAGACCAGCCCCAGCCGGCTGCCTCCCAAGCCTCCATCTGGGGCTAGCCCTACACCCATCCTCTTGGCTTCAGATGGGAGTGCTGGAAGCCCCAAGACACCCTCCTCACCCAAACCACAGCTGAAGGTGAGATGGTGACCTTCCTCCCATCCAGATCAGGGGGCTTTTCTTCCCCATCTATCACTTGGTCACAGTGGGATTGTGGTTCCAGGCTTGCTTCTTTGGTAGGTTTGATGTGTGATCCCCTGAAAGCAAGGTTCAGGTGTGTGTTTGTTAAATGGTGGCTCTGCTTGTACTCTGCCTGCCCCATGTGCTAGAGAAGAGGCAGGATGTCATGTGGTCAGAGCAAACAGGAGGGAACTGTGAAGGAAAGTAATACAGCATGCTTACTGGAGAGAAGTTGGGGAACTGATACCAAACAGGAGCACAGCTGTTTTTTTGCCCCATAGCTTGGCTGCTGAAGGAGATGAGTTCTCTGTTCCTCCTTTAGGAGGCTGTGGGGCATGATAAACCCTAGGGGTGCCTTGCCTGCTCATTCACAGCTCTTGGGATGCTATATCCACTCTGTTTCCTGAATGTCTCTCTTTTTGTCACCCTCTCTCCAGTCTTCCTGCAAAGAGAACCCCTTCAACCGAAAACCATCACCTGCTGCCTCTCCCTTGGCAAAGAAACCTCCCAAGGGCTCCAAGCCAGTGCGTCCTCCTGCACCAGGTCATGGCTTCCCACTGATCAAACGCAAGGTAAAAGGGCCCTTGGGAGCAGGGAGGGAAAAGCCAGCTCTGTGCTATCCCCCAGGGCCATAGCAGTATAGGCGCACCCTGCTGATGCATGTGTGAGCAGGGATTGCAGCAGGTGGCTGTGGCTGAGGAGGATGCAGTATAGATCTGACCCTGTTCATGGCAGCACCATGGTCTCCCTTTGCTCCCGAGTGGAGTGGGGATTTCAGATCCACACTTAGGTGGAATATTTTGTTGCTGTCCTGGCCCTGTTAGTGTTGACCAGTCTTTGGTAATGGAAGTCTCTGATTTATGTTTTGGCAGGTGCAGACAGATCAGTACATCCCTGAGGAAGACATTTATGGGGAGATGGATGCCATTGAGCACCAGCTGGACCAGCTGGAGCACCGTGGGGTGGCCTTGGAGGAAAAGCTTCGCAGTGCTGAGAATGGTATGTGGGGTGTGCTGTCTGTAGTTGTGGGGCAGGATGGACCTTAGGGCTGCCCTCTCTCCAGCCAAGGAGATAGCAGCAGTGACTTCCTCCCTGCTGATGTTGGGGCTGGAAGAGCAACAAAGGATGTGCTGGCTCCAAGACTGGTTACAGCCATACCCTGAACATGGAGATGCCCCTAGAATGAAAACAGGTGGGATAAAAGAAAAGGTCTCTCTGGGACTCAGGAACAGGCCGAAGTTGTGTTGGCTCTAGCCCAGTGCCCCTCTCCTGGCCTGGCAGAGCCCAGCCTGCTGTAGGGTGATGGGATTGATCAGTGCTGGGAATGGCTCTGAATTGTCCCTTTGCTTCGCAGACAACCCTGAGGACAGCCTGCTTGTCGACTGGTTCAAACTCATCCATGAGAAGCACATGCTGGTGCGCCACGAGTCAGAGCTCATCTACATGTAAGTGTGTGCAGGTGTGCAAAAGTGTGTGGAGAGGCACTGACACTCTTCCAGGGACCTCTTTCTCTTCTCAGCCCTTCTGAAAAGGTGCTTCCAGGGGAAAGCCTGACAGGACCTCCTTGCCCAGAGAAGGGAGGCAGAAAGGCAAGCAGACAAATCTGTCTAAATACAAACTGACCCACAGCAAGTCACCAGAGCACTTTGCAGTATCTCTGCCAGTAAGGCCTTGAGCAGCCAGGGCTGGTCCTTGCTAGTGCTTGGCTATACAGGACCAGATCAGTATCCTGGTTTTTTTCAAGCTCACCCTGTACTTTGGGATGATGTTCGTCCTCTGGGGAGCCTTGCAGTGGTTCCCAACAGTTCCCTCTTCCCTTGCAGCTTCAAACAGCAGAACCTGGAGCAGCGGCAGTCAGATGTGGAGTATGAACTGCGGTGCCTCCTCAACAAGCCAGGTAAAGCACCACTCTGGGTGCGGTTATCCCTTTTTTCAGTCATAAGGGTCCTACAAGGATCATTTCTCCCCTGGGCATCATCTCCCCTCTGTCCATGTGGGTCTCAGGTGGAGAGAGGCAGATCTGTAGGGATGCCAGGGCAATCAGCTGGCTCTGGAGCCACTGTCCCATCTCACTGTGTGTCCCAGCCTTGTGCAGGGACATGTTCCTTTTGTCCCCATGGGATTCTATATTCAGGGTTCTGTCCCCACAGCTCTGCCAGCCCAACTGGCCCTGCAACATGGCAGGGTAGAGAGGATTATGCTGGGGATCTCTGCCCTGTAGCTCTGAATTTCAGTGCTCCTTCAACCATGTAATTGCCTGTCCTTCTTTGGGGTTTGCGTGGGTAGAGAAGGACTGGACTGATGAGGACCGAGGGAGGGAGAAGGTGCTGATGCAGGAGCTGGTGACCATCATTGAACAGAGGAATGCCATTGTGAATTGCCTGGATGAGGACCGGCAGAGGTGAGTGAGGAGTGGGGTGGGTTGGGGAAGCAGGGAAAAGCATAGCCCATCTGTCTCAGCGCCACGTGAGCGACGTGTAGGGGTGTCCCAAAATGTCCATGTTGCTGATGTCTTTGCCAGGCTTCCCAGTCCTTGTCTCTTTGAATGCTTTGTGTGGGAAAGACAGGACAGTAAGTGCAGCATGTGGGATTTATCCTGCTGATAGCAAATGCTCACAAGGCAGTGCTGGATCTGCCCCTCTGTGGCTTTTAAGTAGGAGGCTCTCTAGCCTTAAATAATACAGCAGCTGTTTTCAGGGCTGAATTGCTGACCTCTTTCCCATTCTTTCTTTCAGAGAGGAGGAGGAGGATAAAATGTTGGAAGCCATGATTAAAAGGAAAGGTAAGAAATAGTCAGGAAGATTTTTGGAGTGATGTTTTCTCTGCTGACCCCAGCAAGGGGCAGCACGAACCATTTGTGAAATTGTGTGCAGGAGAGATTTAATCTATTCTGAGTAAACTCAGGAGAATTTCAGGTAGGGCCGTTAAAGTTTGGGGCACAGTTGTGCTGTGCCCTCGTTATCAGAGAAAGAAGTGTGCATACAGTGGATGGCTTTTATTCATGGCCCTCACCCTTGCATCTGCATTCATGCATGTGTCTGTACATCCACTGACATCCCACAGTAACAGCCTCCCTTTGCAATCCCAGAATTTCACAGGGAGACGGAGACTGAGAGCAAGAAGAAAGGCAAATTCAAGCCCATGAAGGTGCTTAAGCTGCTGGGCAACAAGCATGACTCCAAAAGCAAGTCACCCAAGGAAAAAAGCTAAAGCAGGGGAACACCAGCAGTGGGAGGCAAGTGCTTGCCAGATGGCGCTGGCCTCCCTGCAGCTGGCTCGCCTCTCCCCCTACTCCCTCCCCAGGCACTGGAGCTGCTGCCCCAGGCAGATGCCAACCCTCAGCACAGAGTGGGGGAGTCTGACCAAAGCGCTCCACTCCCGAGGCTGCAGAGGAGCATGACCATCCCCTGTGAAGCCTTGCTAACGAGGTGGGGAGAAGATGGATTTGCTTCTCAGATATGTTACCCCATTGTGCATTCTTGTCATTAACTGAGAAGCAAGCCAAGGAGTTTCGTGTTTGTGGGAAAACTTGCACTAACTGCACCCCATCCTTTCTCCCGCTCTAACTGTGACAGTTCCATGTGCCTCTTACTTCTGCCAGGAGGGGACTGGACCTTCCTGCCCCTCCCTGCCTGCCAGCTCTTGTGCCCTTTCTGTCCCATTTTTAACTTCAGGAGAAAACTCTGACATTAGAATCGGGATTCTTTGGGTTTTACTGGCCTAAACTAAAAGGTTAAGAAAATACTGCATCACAAGGCTTTAGAGCCATAGCCAAAAAAATAACCAGTGCCCTATTTATTTTGAGCTGTCCCCTCCCTCGAGCGCCAGGGCTGGGTGGGCTCCGTCACAAGGCTGAGAGGACCCAAGGGGATGGTGTACAGCTGCTGGGACGTAGCACACATACCCTACTCAGGACCCCCACTGCTGCTAAACACCACTGACTGCTGCCTTCCTGGGGAGGGAGGAATGTCCGTTCTCCAGGCAAGGACAGAAAAGCTCAAAACTGGCTCAGTGCTGGCAAGGGCCACTAGGCTTGTGTCCCTGCTCACCAGTGCCACCCTTGAGCAGCTGGGCAGAAAGGCGTGGTCACAACTGACCTTTACCCAGCTTCATCTGTGTATACTTTAAAAGTGTGCAGGTGTTGGCTGGTTATTTTTTACAATTCCTTTACTAGCTGAAATCAAACCCATCCTAAAACTTTAAACCCCTTATTTTATTTGTCGTGTGTGTGCGTGTGTGTACATTGGAGGATGAAATGGGGGGCAGTGTTCTTCCAACCATCCCTTCTTCCTTCCATTTATGTCCTGCCTTCCCTTCCAAGGCAAGAATTATTTATTGAATTGTTGAATCAGCCATAATTAGTTTCATGGGTGTTTGGTTGGTCAGCTGTTCATCATGCCTTCTCATTAGCAAATTAGACATAACCAGCCCTGAGTCATCTGCTGCAGTCCCTTCTAAAAACCCAACAGGCTTTAGCCAAAAAGCTCATGGAGCAGTGCCTTGCAAGGTGGCTGGCATAGCATTCTGGAAAGGGATCCTTGTTTCCCAAAGCCAGAGGGACCCAAGCCCCTCCTCAATCCCAGCACGGCCCCTGTGGCTGGGAGTTGGCCAGCTTAACCGTGTGCTGGCAATGCCATCTCGCCCTTGCCGTACCCCAGCAGGCTGATGAGGAGCAGTGGTAGAAGGGAGATCCCAAAACAGAACTCTTCTCCAAGGAGAAACAAACTTATTTAGAGCCTGCTGTCATGTCACTGTTGCCAAAGGCCACTGGGATCACTGCAGCCTGACACCCCTTGGCCCCAAGCCCAGTCAGAAGATTGATTTGTAAATTATATTGTACTAACTCCGTGACTTCCATTCACCTGAACAGAAATAAAAGAAACATTGGATTTAAAAAACGATCATGGCTTAGGTTTCTGATTCCTTTGTGCAGTCATGTTGTCCTGAGGACAGTGCATGCTGCCTGGCTTTGGTGAGTGGCTAAGCAGAGGATGGGATATTAAGGAAATTGGAAACTGGACTTTTTGCTGGGATTTGCACAGGAAAATCGGGGCATCATGCTTCAGCCTGCTGGAGAACAGAGGTGCAGGTATGTATGAGGTGAGCAAGCAGCCATTTCCAGGCTCTGTGGGAAGCTGATGGCTATTCTGGCTATGCTTTCAGGAACCAAAAAATCACAGCAAGGCTGCAGCAAGAGCAGGTGGCGCTGGTTGGAAATCCCCTCTCCCTGCTTGGCACAGCTGTGCCCTGAGCGCCTGCCCCATTCAGCTGCTGCCAGAGGTTTGCTGATGCACACAGTCACACTGACCTGCAGCAACACCAGGCTGAGGGGAGGGCTCATGCAAGGCTACACAGCTGCATCTTCCTCTCTGCCTTCTCCCAGCAGAGCTGTTCCCTAAGCCATTCCCTAAGTCAGGAGGGACAGGAGCAAGCGGGCTGTAGGTGTGGGTGACAGTATGCATGTTAGCATCATTCAGTCACGAGAAACCTCCACCTCTGGGTAGAAGGGAAGGAGTGACACTCCTGTGGGTGGATTGCTGTACTCTGAGGCATTGCACTGGCAAAGGAGGCTCTGCTTTGTCTTGTTTTGGTTGCCATGTGTTTTCATGTCTTTAATATTGTTGAGCAAGAAGGGATCCTGTGTGTGAGTAGGATTTTACAACAACTTCTGTCGCTGTTTATGTACAAATTGGTCCTGCCTGCTAGGCAACAGATGGTGCTGCCCCCCTCTTTGGGAACAGACTGGTCCTTGAGACTCTGATGTCTGGGAAGAAGAGGTGGGAACAAATTGCACTTGTGTTTTGTCCTTGGCCTAGTCGTGAAGATCGGATTTGTTCCCACCAGGGAAGTCTTTTGTCATGATCTTTCTCATTTCCTCACTTCTCTTCTTGTCAATGATCTCCATCTCACGCATTTTCTGCAAAGTACAAAGAGGAAGGGCTGAGCAGGGAGAGAGCCAGCAGCTTTTTTGTTTTCTTCTTTTGGCAGTCTCAAGAACAAAAGTTCTATTTCCCTGATTGAGTTACAAGCAGAGATGGAAAGAAAGGCTAAAAAAACTCTACTCGCCATTCCCCAAATTCACACCTGAGCTATTCCATGAAGGGAAACATCTCTCTGCTCTCTTCCCTGCTCAGATATTGGAGGAGACTCTGCTGTATGGTCCCTGACACAAGATATTCCCTCCATGTACTGTACAGCCAAGCCCTTGCATACCTGTGAGATTTCAGCGAGAACAATCCCTTGATACTCCTTGTCCTGTCCTAGAGCTTCCATCTGTGCCAGGAATTCCCTCCTCTCCTGAATTTCATTCACCACTGATGGATAAGACAAATAACCGTGGAAACAGGATGCAGCCAAAAAGCAAAAAAACGTATTCCTGTCTAGTTCTGAACCCCCAATTTCCTAGCTCTGTTTGAATGGCAGTCCCACCAGGGGCAGGGTGATGTCTGCTGTAACACTCATTTTGCACATGTCATCACAATACCCCAGCAGTCCCTTCCACAATGGGAAATGTCCCCTCTGCCCAACTTCCTACTGCTCCCTGACTTCCAGGAATGGTAGGTTTCTGGTTTTCTTTGTACAGACAATTCTCTGTTGCTTGTGGGCAATTTAATCAGTCTGTGGATGGAGACAGAACCTGCTGTTGAGGTTCATTAGTTGACACACATCTCCCAGTTACCTCAACCATCTCTGCTCCCAGGACCAGGCATGGACATTAGCTGCCACTTTGCACCACAGACCTGCAGCCAGCTGGTCCAAATCTTGCCACAGATGTGCCAAGGACAACACTCAACTTGTGACAAGTTTTGGAGGATACCAAACGTGTGACACAGCTGCACTCCCTCCCTGTAGCAGGGACCAAAGCAATCCCCCTGTACAGGTTATTCTGGCATTGCCCATCTTTGTGCTGCCCTGGCCAGCGAGGGGCTGGCTGGGGTGTACAGACACACTGAAGATTCAAGCACAGAGAGGTATCAGGCAGGATTCTGCTAGATCAGAATACTCTGCAGGCTAAAGTCTTTCACTGCTTAAAATTCTGCTCTACATTTAAGCTTTGCTAGTGTAACTGCAAAGTGATCCTGGAGTGAAACAGCCCAAACCGTGGTCAGGCTGGCAAGTGGCCTAGTCTATGTTGAGTTATGCTTGCTGGGGAAAGGACCAACAGTACCTGGGCTTGCTGCCCAGGTCACCCTGCACATCCCTAGGGTATTCCCCTGCCAGCAGAGTTCATTTGCTCAGGCAGCCCAGGGAGCTCGAATCTGCCAGAAAACCTCAGCACTATAAGCTCTGCAAGGATGGCTGGATCACAGTAGTACAGCAGCAAGTTCTTTCCCTTGGAAACTGGGCTTTGTGCCTCCTTCTGCAACAGGCTTCACATTACTGGCAACACAGCCTGCCACCCCAGCCCTCAGAGGGAGCTGGCTTCCCAGGCCTCCCTCCAAGGAATGTAAAGACATACATTCTTCAAATCGGTCAGGCTCAGGCATCTCCTCTTCCTTTCTCTGAACCAGCACCTGCTTCACCTTGTCCTCCACCTCATCCTTCCCTGTCGCTAAGATGTTCTGAAGTCTTTGCTTCTCCTTTTCCAAATCTCCTGTGAATGCCAAGGGAAAGAGATTTATTACCAGCCTGTCCCCTCAGGGAGGAGCCTGGCCACGCTGCTTCCCTGCTAATGGTGCCAGAGGAAATGTTACATTCATGTCAGTCCATCCCATGGCTGAACTGTGCAAGCACCACACAGGTGGACAGAGCCAAGCAAACTGATATCAGAGGTTTGATTCACATTTGTGGGCTGGAAAGTCACATAGTGCTCCTTTCTTACTCAAGGACTGTGCAGGTCTATCGCTTGTCACCCTGCGAGCTGGAGGGCAAGAAGTCAGCAAGCACTTAAAGTAGATATTCCCTCAGATCCATTTCTAAAGCATCTTTGAGGACTGAAAGCATGAGGACGTGGAGCAATTCAGGTGCACCCTGCCACTGCTGAGACTGCAGGCAGGGGATGGACAGAAGGGGAAGAGGGGATCCAGGCATCACCATGGATTTATTAGTGATGTTTACTGACTTACGTGTGGGCTGTGGCTTGAATTTCTCTCGGGTGTAGGCATCTGCTGCCTGGCAGACCTTGGCAGGCCGGAGATGTGGCCTAGCTGGAAGCTTGCTTGGCTGACAGGCTCGTGGGGAGGGAGCAGGCACGGGCTGTCTGCTGGATGTGGGGGGCCACTGAAGGGGCAGGGCGTCTCCTCCTGGGAAGCAAACCAAACACAACAGTAAATGAGACAGAAGGGACCAGGGGTGGATGACCCTGGCCCACTGCCAGCAGAAGATCTGCCTGTTGATCCACTGTACCATCACAGGCAAAGGAAGACTCCAGGTGCCACAGATGCCTCACCCTGGGTGTTGGTGTGTGTTGACATGAGACAGGCTGTGGTTCAAGTCATCCCGTTGTGCCTTGTTCCCTGGATGACCCTTAGGAACACCTCACCCTTTACGTCCCACTGTGTCAGCAGCTGCCGTGCTGCTGCTTTAAAGCACTTGCTCATCCAAGCAGGCCGTGGACGAGCGTCCCCGTGTTAAGGTGAGCGCCGAAAGCTCTTCACCACAGCGCAGCAGCGGGAGGGAGAGCCCGGGGGCCTCACTCACGTTTCACAAACTCCATCAGGTATCGCCTCTGGGAATGCGTCACCTTCAGCTCCTCCATCATCGCTGAAAAACACGACGTGGGGGTGAAGAACCCGGCCCCGTCACGACCCGCCCCCCATGGGGAACATGCTGGTTTAGGAGAGCCCAGCCGGGGCGGCGACACCAGCGAGGGGCCCTCCCCATTCCCGGACCGCGGTGGGACACGCTGCATCGGGGCGAGGCACTTCGGGACGGGCAGGCCGAGCAGGCGGCTCCTGCCCCGCTCCGCCCCTACCTCTCAGCAGCTCCCGGGTGCGAGGGCTGTACCGGGGCGGCCTGCCCGCCGCCGAGCCCCGGTCGCGGCCCGGGGTGTCCAGCGCCTCCATCGCGACTGGCGGCGACAGGGCGGCGCGGCGCGGCGGTCGCCATGGCAACGGCAGCGGAGCAGTTCCTGCCGCGGCGCCGGAAGCGNTGGGGTAGGGTCGGGTCGGGGGGAGGCGGCGGCCGCGGCCCGGCGTGCGACGTTCGTGTCTCTCCCGCAGCTTTGACGGGGACGACTTCGACGATGTGGAGGAGGAGGAGGGCCTGGAGGACCTGGAGAACGCGGAGGAGGTGGGAGCCCCGCCGGGCCGGCGCTGGGGAGGCCTCGGGGGCCCTCGGGGGCGGGCCCGGCCGAGCTGCGGGGCTGATGTGCTTTCTGCCAGGAGGGACAGGAGAACGTGGAAATCCTGCCCTCGGGAGAGCGGCAGCAGGCCAACCAGAAGCGGATTACAACGCCCTACATGACCAAGTACGAGCGAGCCAGAGTCCTGGGCACTCGTGCCCTCCAGATAGCGTGAGTACTGCCCGCTGTGTCCCCACCGCTGCCACAGCTGTGCCTCCCTTTGCCCTTCCCTTAAAAACTCCCGCATCTCCTGGATCCTTTCCGTGACCGCGGAGCTTCCACATCATCCTCCAGGACCGTGGAGCTCTCAGCGGCACCTGCAGTCTCTATGTTTCTTCTTGGCTGTGACTGCACCGCTTGTGTCTAGAGAGGGAGAGCATTTCGTAGCCCCAGTGAATTTTCCTCGGTCTCAGGCAGAATTGCTAGGGAATGGGACAAGTTGATTCTGGTTTCTGTATCTCCTAAGAGGATCAGTGTGGACTGGAAAGCTCAAAACTGGCTTGGAAAAGCCAGCTGGAGAGGGGGATGCTCCAGAATGTCTTTGGTTGATGCCACAGGGCTGTAGGAATTGAGAGAGGAGAATCCACTTTAAAATCCATTTTAAGTAAAGTTGCTTTGTGGCAGGCTCTAAGTTTTTTGAAGTATTTTGCAAGAATAAGGCTTCATTTATAATAGATAATAACATTTAGAACCTATTTTAAGTGCTAGCAAGGCAGGCTGCTCTCAATAAATTTACCTATTTATACTTGTTATAATAATATATATCAAAAAGTTCCGTGCTTTTGGAAAAACTGCCTTTTCAGTGAGACTGTCAGGCATTGACAAGGTTTTGAGTTTCATCTTGGTTATATCCACCCGCGAAATGAGGCCTCTGTTTGCTGCACAGCCTCCACTCTGTGAACCTGTTCTGTGCACCTTCTTTAAACTGGCAGAAGGCCAGAGGAGTGGGGGGAGATGAGATGTGTCTATGCCAGGCCCTTAATCCACAACACTCTGGCACCTGGTTCTACTTCACCTGCATCTTCTGCCTGCGGTGCTGAACCCAGGCCAGCAGAAACCCCTGTGGCCTCACCCACAGATAACGTGAGCTCTCTCTGCTGCCACTGCCCCGTGGGTGGGTGCTGTCACAAGTCCTTGAGCACGAGCTGGTCAGCAGAGGCTGAAGAATGAGATCAGAAGAGCATTGAAGTAAAAGTTCAGTCTGTAGCCACCTGGGGGAATTTTCTTCTTAAGTGCGTAACAGAGCAACTCAGTTTTGCCAGGGTGGGGTCCCACCCTCCTTCTTTATTGGCCATTGTACAGGTGACATAGATAGGCAGATGTTTAACTGTCCCTTTTCCCTTTCTGTGTGTTTACTCAAGTGGTTGTTGATGTTCTTCCCAGGATGTGTGCCCCTGTGATGGTTGAGCTGGAAGGAGAGACAGACCCCTTGCTGATTGCCATGAAAGAACTCAAGTAAGTTGCAGGTTTGGTTGTGAGTGTATTGATTCCCATAAAGCCAGCAGTCCTTTCCTCATCCCAGCATTTAGCAGTTTACTCCAAGACAACCTTGTCTTCTTTCAGTAACAGTGAGCACTGTATTCCACCTTGGAGCTTCTTCACAGCTGCTCTCTCCCATCCTAGTTGGTTGTGCAAATACTGATGATTAGGAGTGCTCTGGACCTCTTCTACTTCACAGTTCCAGTGTGATGGAACTTTATTTCTGTGATGGGAACCCAAGGTCCTCATTTTTCTGGAATCAGTTTAATTCCCCAAATGGAATTGTTTCAAAGCAGCCATCTGAACAGACCTGCGTTCAAATTAAGTACTGTCAAAAACTAAAATAAGGGTCAGGCTGGTGAGAACGTTTGTTTCCTGCACCCTTGCATGCTTGGCTTATTGTGCTTGGCCCCTGCTTACAGAAAGGTAAATAAATCCTTTCTGACTGTAGCAGAGGCAGCTTTTGGATGGCCACCATCTCCACTTTTGGAGGCCCACCTTCCCACAGCAGAGCTTCCTGCTGTCCCACAGTTTGCCTGCACAGTTAGTGAGGTAGATCATATGCAAGTAACCTTCAAGCAACTCATTAGGTCCCTGACCTTGAACTGAATTGTCCCTATGCTTCCCCAGTTTCTCAGTGCGTTGAAGTTGCTCTTGCAGGTTTTATATCTATTACAACTCCCTTTGTCATTGCCAGAAGCTCCTTAGGTCATGCTTCTGTCAGATCTCCAAGCTCAGATTGACTTGTTTCTGGTCACTGCCTGAGCATGAGCTCTGGAAAGTAAGTCAGGGTTTGACAAAGTGTGGTGGCATCCTCTTCTGTGCCAGAATTCAGATATAAGTCTTGGCATCAGGGAGCCACTTTGCTACTGGAAAAACAACGTCCCTGAATGTAAAGAAGTTGCATTACTTTTCAAATCTGATACAGTTGAAACCTGATGCCCTGGTTACATTCCAGACTGATTACATTTTGCTGATTTAAATCTATTTCCACTGAGTTAAAATGTGTTCAGCATTTTCTTGCTTTCTAATCAGAACCACTGTTAGCAGGTGTTGTGCTCCACCCCAGCTGTAACAGGTTTTAGTACCCGAATAATCCCTGTTTCATGCATCTTTCTTAAAATGTCACCGATGCTCTCAGGATGCAAAGTTCTCTGTAAATATCAGTTTGTCCTGGAAGTTCTCAGCATTCTACCACTTCTGTAGTATCATGTGGGGAAAAATCTTCCATCAAACAAAAAGTGGACTTGTTCTTCAAGTATTAGATGTTTGATATCTCAGAGTGGGTTCAGATCACAGGGCTCAATCCCTGCAGTAGCAAGTGTGCTGACATCCTGTTGGTCTTTGGTGTCCACAGTCCAAGGGTGCTCAGTGCTTTGCACCTACAGAAGACAGAAAGTTGTTGGGACTTCACTATATAATATGTATTCACTGGTGCTACACAGATCTCAGTTGAACATGATGAGCTTATGGAAGCCACCAGGTACCTCAATTGCTTGCTAAAGTGACACAGTGAAGGCTCTGATGTTTCTGTTCATCTCTCTTATCTTCCCTTCAGAGCACGCAAGATCCCCATAATCATCCGTCGTTACCTGCCAGATGGGAGCTATGAAGACTGGGGTGTGGATGAGTTAATTATCACAGACTGATCAGGCTCCAGCCATTGTTTTTCGCTTTTTCCTTTCCAGGGATGTTTTTAATTTTGTTTGGTATTTGTGTAAATAAATTATAAATCTCCCCATTTTAAGTTAAATGTGTTTGGGGTTTTTTTTCCCTCCCACTTCCTTTCTCATTTCAGTCCTGCATGACTTTCTTGTATCTCTCTGTCACCTTGGTTATTATTTTTTCTCTCTGTGTCATGCACTCTATTAGTAAGATTAGAGAGCCAAGTGCAATGCTTTTTTTTCAGCTTTTCTTCACCTTTGAAGGCCTTATCTTTTAGCTAGTCTGAAGTCAGCAGTAACTACTTCCTCTTCCTCCAGCACTGCTCCTCCCTGGTTATAGGACTGGTATGCAATTAAACTCCTGCTGTACAGAAATGATCTTGCAGGTACTCTGGCTTCAGAAAGACTCCAGCCTTCCACCCCTCTTCCTTCTTAAAGTGGGAGTGCTGAGACACCTCCATTGCTTCTCCCTAGACAGTTGGGCCTTTGTGCCCTGAACAGGTTGCTGTGGAAACCCCCAATTTCCTCTTTGGCTGGTGCTGACTGTGGGGCTTCTCAGGAGTATCGTAGAGCAGCTCTCATCAAATCACCTATTGTTTCCCTGCTCCTGCTGCTTATCAGAAGTGGGGATCCCCTTTCAGTGGCACTGCCCCAGCCGGAAGCACAGTCGCCACTCGCAGCCCCTCCAACTCGGCACTTGTGGGTTGTTTCGCTTGCTCCTTGTGCAGCCATTCTCTGACACACGGTGGAACTGATGGTCCTGCAGGTGTGGCTGCCCTCCAGCCATCTCACTTGTACGTACCCTTGTGGTTATAGCGGTGGCACAACAGTGATTAAATCCTGGAGTCCCTTTAATCTGTACTGTGATGAAAGATCAGTCATTTGTCCCCTTCAGGTACCTGCACTCTCACCTCTGATGTGCAGGGAGGTAACATGCTTGAGTCAAGAGTTCGGTGGATGCCTTACAGTCTTCAAGGGCTTCCAGCCAGCTGCTACCTAGTTTTCTTGATCTCTGTGCTTCAAGGTTTTTATTCTGTGTGAGGAAGATCTGAACTTGGGCAGAACACACCAAGTCTTTCTCAATTATCTTATTAAAAAGTGCTCAGAGTTTTCAGGTTTTATTTTTAAAGAGGAGGGGGAAGGTGCACCTCACCTATGGTTTCTGCCTTGTATTTTTCTTTCCACTGATACAGAAGGAGTATTTCCAACTAGTTTGTGATAAAGTTTGTGCTTATATGTAGAGTTCATTGGCCATGCTGTATGTGTGTTCAGTGCCTGCACATGAGCATCAGTGTCGCAAAGGAAGTTTATACCCACCTGCCTGGGAACTCAGCTCGTATAACCAACCATGAATGTCATTCTCTTACTGCTCCCTGTAAAAGCACCAGTCTCTCCTTCCTTTGTTGATGTGCACAGGAGGGGCTGGGACTGGTTTTGGAGGCAATAATGCAAGAACTGAATGGGTCCCTGGGCAAAGTGACAGGTCAAAGGGGATGTGGAAATGCTTGCAGGTGTGGGAAGGGAGTTAACTGTGAGGAACACAAATGCTTCCTGGTCCAGGCCATCCTTACCAAGAAAAGGTTAATTTGCAGCACTGTGGCCTTCAGCCTTCTCCCCCCACCCTCCATGGAATCCTTTAATCACGTTGGTGCGGTGAAATTTCAGCCCTGAAATGGTGCCTTTGTGCAATCATTTTGGCGTCCGCCATGGAGCGCGGGGTCGTTTTCTTGTCCTTTTTTTTGATTTTTTTTTTTAAATGGCTTCTTTGTTCCCTACCCGCCTCCCCTCCCCAGCCTTGCATCTGTATCAGATACGATTAAAGGGATAGGGAAGGATGCCGGGCCAGCTCCTGCTAGGCTGCGAGAGGAGTGGTTAACCCCTCTGTTACCAGTGGCATTCTCAATGCTGTCTTAGTTGTGAGGACCCTCTTATATGAGAGGAACATCTCCTTCCACTGGAGAATGATCGAGGCAGAGCCCATTTGCTTTATGAGGAGCTGGAGAAGGGTACTTATTTGTGGTTAGGAACTTCTCCTCACTCTTCTGTTCATCAGCGCCGTGTCACTGCTCTCCCACACCTCTCTGATTAGCTCTTATCCCCCTAACTCCACCATGGCTCCCCTTCTTCCCCACGACACTCCTGACATGCTCAGCAGTGCAGTAGTTCCCTTCTGGGCTCTTCCCACAGCCTGTAATTTGGGCTTGAGATTTCTCCTCTCCATAAATGGTCAGTCCTATTTTGCACAGAACTCTTTAGCTGGCATCACTATTATTAGATCCATTAAGCTATTCTAGTGGATGCTCTTGGCCCTTGACAGAACTTCATCCAAATAGTGCTGTGCTTTTTAAAAAGCTTTGAATGTGTTCTACAGTTCCTAGATGCTCTGTTTACTCACCCATAAAGTGTTTAGTGAACACAAACTCACTGTATTTGCTCACATGCATCAGCATTGAAACCCTTTGGAATCAACCTGTAATTGTTGTGGATTCTCTGTTTTAATTGGGCTCCTACCTTCCTACTGTTGGCCTCGAGGGATGTTCTTAAGCAGAGTGATAGACATTTTCTTTCCAAATAAGTTCAGATACCCACCCCGGGACTGACTATACCCAGAATGTCTTCTTTAACAAGTAAGAAGGTTTATACATCTAATCTGGAATATACTCTGTGTGTGAGTGTCTGTATTTAGGTTCTTGCTTGTGGAAGGCAAGAGGCTGGGAGGTTGAGTTTCTACAGAGAAGCTAATGGTTGCTTCCAAAATGCAGAAATCTATATGTGGGGAAGTTTTTTTTTGAAAGTATGTCACCTACTACCTGGTGATGAGGAACCAAGGTGAGAAACCCCACATACCTATGCTAGAGACCAGTAACAATCACATTAAGAAATTTGTGGTCAAAGCATGTGCTAAATAGTGCTTTTAATTGCATGTGCTGAATCTCAGCTGAAGAACAGAAATCAGTGTTAGTGCCTTTCTTACAGAATAAATGATTGGAGCTGGGGTGTGAGCAGAAGATGAGCTTCACCTCCATGAAGGAGTCTGGTCAGTCAGAGTTCTGCCCATGTCCTTTACTTGAGAGGCAGAGGAAGGCTGTGCATATGATCCTTGCGGTGGTGGTGTGACCTGTCATACCCTTACTAGGAGAAAAAACAGAGACTTGCAGGGAAGAGGTAAAAAAACCTCAGACATGTGAAAATGAAACTTTTAAGTTTATTATTCCATATGTTTAATGCAGAGTTAATGGTGCTAGGACAGCATAAAGACTGAGGAAGGGGAGGTGAGGGAGGAAGGTGCTACTTGCATAAATAAGGGGATAGAGCTGGAAGAGGTTACATGCATACAAGGAGCAAACATTCTACATGATCTTTTCAGACACCACAAGGATAAGTCATCCGTAGCTAAGGGAGGCAGGAGGGGCATCTGACAGTCATATCAGCAGAGGGATACAGCAGCGCCGATCACAGTCCACATTGGGGTAAAGTCTCTTTCAGACTGGAATATGCACTGGAAGGTCCCACAACATGTCTCTGTGATCAGCTGGCAGGAGTCATCTTTTCCTGCAGCAATTTTTTGTGCCAGTTCACTCCCTGGCATGACAAACCACCCCAGTCCTGGAGGTGACAAAGGAGAAGCAAGCAGACTGTCCTCAGGTGTTTGGCTGAAAAAGCAGATTAGTCTGACTGGGAGAGCTGGTCACTTCCAGTTTGAAACCCAAAGGGGAAAGTAGATTCCTTTGCACCTAAATAGGCTTCTTTGCTTTACACCCATCCAAGATTGGGTCTGTATCTACCTTGCTTAAAGCCACAGGAGTATCTTTCCATCCTCAGCATAGATGAGAGGGAGGTGTTGACTGATGGGGAGATATGATGAACAAACAAGTGGATGCACACCTCATGAGCCTAGGTTTGGAGTGGGGGTTCAAAGAGAATTGGAATCAACTTGGGGTGTTGACAAGTGCATAGTAGCTTTCTTGGTGCCTATTCATTTCAGGCAGGCACAGTCAGATGTGGAAGAGCAAGGAGCAAGTTTGCTCAGAGGTTGTTTGGGATTCTGAAGAGATTAGAAAAGACTGAGAGGCCAGAAATGCCTGACATAAATGAATAATATAGAGTAATTTTAAGAAAGGAAAATTCACCCACAGCATAGTAACAATTCACCTCTCCTCCACCTCCATACATGTGCACACAGGCTGTGATATGAGTAAGAATAAGACTGATCATGCTGTTCCCAAGTCCCATGCACTGTTCAGCAACCCTTAAAATCTCCATGCCGGAAAGAGTGCAAGATTAAAGAGAGACAGGATGGAGAGAGGAGGTGGGGAAAAAAGCTAGGGTGCAGCTGTGGAAATCAGCAGGGAAGCAGGTGTAGGTTGGTCTTTCAAGGAGTTCAAGATTCACTCATGTGCGAATCTTAGGCAGGACTGCTGATTACAAGGAAGACAGCCGTGCCATCCTCCCTACTGCTCCTCCTACACATCCACCAAGGCTGAGCAACCACCTTCGCCTGCAATAGGTGGCAAAGTGTTGGCCACTGTGGCCTGTTGGAAACACTTGTTAACTTCCTGGAGCAGTTTGGGAAGGGGAAGGAAAGGACAGTCTCTCTCATCGTACAGTCCAGGGTATGCACAACAAAACCCACCACAGATCAGTCACTCCATGTCTAGAATCCTCATCATCTAGAAGGCCAATAAGGTGTTGCAAGTCAGTTGT
Source organism: Scytalopus superciliaris (assembly GCA_013400415.1). Classification (NCBI taxonomy): domain Eukaryota; kingdom Metazoa; phylum Chordata; class Aves; order Passeriformes; family Rhinocryptidae; genus Scytalopus; species Scytalopus superciliaris. The sequence goes on along the minus strand of VXBX01002369.1, from coordinate 1,850,261 downwards.
GTGGCCTGCATGAAACTGGTAAAGGGCAAAAGGACGATAAACCTTCCTCTAGGCACGTGTGCCAGTGATAGCTGAGGTCAAGAAAGGCACTTCTGTATACTCAGTAGGTTCTGGTGACTGAATGGCACTGAGTGACCTTGGAGTTTCGGAGGCTCTTCTGCCTGTGCTGATACTTCGGAGCCTTTCCATCGCTGCTTCGGTCACCGTTCCCCATTCCCTACGGTCTGGAGAGAGTCGTGTACACGGGCTGTTCCCAGTGTGTGGGGCTATGGGATTGTGGCACGGAGGGTGCAGGGTCAGAGATGGCAGTGTAAAGGGGACGTTGGGAAGGTCCCATATAGGAGAAAGCAGAGTAGAGGCCAGAGGCTTGGCTGGAATGGCTGTAATAGGGTCCCGAGGGCTGGTGGTCTGGGTAGTCAAACTGTGGCCTGGAGATGGAGGGGAAGGCCGAACCGTAGTGGGGCAGACTCAGGGATGTGTAAGCTATCTGGGAGGTGGAGGGCTGGTCAGTGTAATGACCTCCAGGGGTGGACCCCTCCGTTTTCACCTGGGCCTTGGAGTCCACCACTGAAGAGGTGGCAGTGGACAAGGAGACTCCATGCTGCTTTGAGATCCAGGCAGAGTGTCCGCTGGCTGCAGCCAGGGCGCTCCCAAGGCCGTAGCCAGCAGCCGCCGCTGCCGCATAGCCCCCGACATGGCCCGGGTGCCCAGCGTGTCCATTGGGTGGCAGGTACTGGTCAAACTCATTGACATCAAAGGTCTCCATGTTGGACATCACTTCATGGCTGATCTCCCCAATGTCCACATTGCCAAAGTCAATGTGTGGCTTTCCCCCTTCCCCCAGGGAACGCCCTTCTCGTTTGGAATCAGCTTTGCCTGCCTGCAGCTCGGTCTTAGGGGTGGTAGGTGGTGTGGGGGGCCCGTGGCTCTGACCTGCAATGTGAAGAACATTTTGAGGAGGAAAGAGAGAGAAGATGTGAGTTACCACTTTATGCCTATACACAGCTCTGTTCTTGCCAGTATGCCAGGAGCTGTCTGGTTGGAGACTTCAATGGAGGGAGAAAGAAATAGCCAAAACCAAACCTTTTTATGTCATCTTGTGGAAAAAAGGGAGAGTGCAACAATACCTTGCCTGACTGGAGGAATGCAAGTGCCCACAAAGGTCAGGCACATCCCCGTACTGCTGACACCAGCAGAGTTTGCTGGGTCGTGAGCAAAGTGTGAGCCCCATTGCCACAGCTTTCACCATGATGACTTGTCTTTTTTAAGCATCTAATCTGGCTGTAGCCTGTCAATAGAGTCCAAAACCTGAGACTCACCTGAGGAGTGTTCCGGATGACCATCGGACATGGGCGACCCTTCTCCGGGATGCCTGTGATCCAGGTGGGCGTTCTTGTAGTGGGCCTGGATGGCAGCAGCCCCGCCAGCCTCCCCCTCCACCTGGCCTTCCCCCTCGCCCTGTGTGGCCTTGCCGTTTTTCCGCCGGCGGGGCTGGTACTTGTAATCAGGATGGTCCTTCTTGTGCTGCATCCTCAGCCGCTCTGCCTCTTCAATAAAGGGCCGCTTGTCGCTTTCGTTCAACAGCCTGCAGAGACCAACGTGGTGAGGAAGGGAAGAGGGGGAAGGAGTGGGGCAGGTATGTCAGAAAAAACCCCACCTATACATGGCATCATGGGACACAGTGTGTAAATCCAAATGCCAGGGTGCTGCCCCATTGAGGGTTCTTCCCGGAACAACAGTCCTATTGGAGTGTTTCAGTGGAGACAGTAATGTTTTCCTCCTAGTCTTATTTGTTAAGCCCTGACACTTGTTCATGTGTGATGATTCTTACCTCAGTAAGTTCAACACCTCTCTTATATTGTCAAAGGTTAAAGTGCAGCCTTTCAGAGCTGTGTAAAATAAGGCTGGACAAGCTGCTTTCAAAAACTTTGTGCAAGTTAAGGGCAGCTGGGATCATCCTTTGGACAAAAGCAGAGTGGCACACCCTTACTACCTGTAGTGCTGCCTTCCCCACGTCTCTTGCTCTTCCCCACACTGTATTTGTTCCAGATTAACCTCCGATTCTTCCATAGGCTCTGTTCCAAGTTGGAGGCTCTACTGAGCAGAAATGGCAGGAATTGGTGTTGGCTCCACAGTCCCCGTGTTATTGCGTGGAGCTTGCTAGGCCTTTAATCATCTTGCAATATCCTAGAAGGGACTTAAAGAAACTTTGGAAAAGGCAGAAACAGTGTATTATGCTATTCCTGGAGCTCCTGCTCATCTCAGTCATAGAAAATGCAAAAGGCTGAAGCACAAAGGACCAGCCTTTCTTTAACTTGGCCAAGCAGTTGTGAAAAATTTAGCTGCTATGGTGCTAGCCTTGTGGAAATAGATGAGCTTTGGTCTTTGGATGAAAAGCACTGCAGAAATATAAGCTCCTTCTCTGTATTCCTGCCAGATCATGGGCTGCTCTACTTAAGATAGGCTCTCCAAGGAAATGGTGAAATACGCAGAAAAGATGGTTCAGAGCACTTGAAGATGAGATCAAACTTGTTGCTCAAGCTTTCAGCAGCATCTCAGCTGGAAGCACTTCAATTTCATTTTGTGATTTTCCTCCTCAAATATTCTTGCGAGTTAAGGTCATTCTGCTTCCAACCAAAAGTCAGTGCTCTCAGAATTCCCATGACTGGGAATTATCAATGGCTGTTTAGGAATGGCAAGGCTCACAAATAGCCAAAAAAATTTCCACTTATGTCCATGGCCTTTTCTCCCCAGAAAAAGAACTACCTGGGGATGGGACTGCCAGCACCTTAGCACCCCTGTAACCTACAGCACCAAAACATGACCAATTCTGTTAAGCTGTAGGCTCTGGGAAAGACACAAAGGCCTGAACTGGCCTGAAAAACTGAAGATGAAGAGGAGGAGTCATGACTCAAGGAAAAACCAGGTGTATCTGGTGGGGGATCAAAGAGGTCACCAGCAAGTAATGGATTGGTTCCTAAACACCCTTCTGCTCCTTGTGCGTCCCCTCAGCTGGCAGCCAGAAGGTGTGTGGCATGAGCTGGAGCCCGTCATCATGCTGACCTGGGTTCACTCCAGGAAGCCTAAGCAGGTTGCGGCCACACACCACATTCCTCCACTGCCTTAATCCTGAAGATTAAAGCAACTGAGCCACCATGAATCCAACACCAGCTTTCCTGTCTCCCTCCTGCCACTGTACACCAGACTCACACACCCCAGAGGGCTCTAATCCCTCGGCCTGCGCTGCTCCAGGCAGCCCTCCAAGGGCCAACCCTCATAGGCATTGTGGGCTGGGAGTAACCTTGCCTTGACAAAACCTTCATCCTTGCAGAACGTGGGATATGGAGAATAGCGGCAAAATCTGCAAAGCTCAGCCTCTGAGATCCATCTTGTGGATGGAATGAACTGGAGCTGCTGGAGGTTATATAGGAGTAGATCCCTGCCCTCTGAGCTATGATCAAGTGCCTCGTCTCCTCTCTCGTTGACAGCAGCCCATGGGCAGTGCCACCAGCAGGGCAGAGACAAGTCCACTCCCTGCATCTTTGCCTTTTCATCTCCAAGGCTGCCTGCTCCCTCCTCCCTCTGATTGGGGTCAGAACTCAAATCGGCTTTAGCAAAGTGAAACTGGTGCAAGCAGGCAAAGGCCAGGAGATTTGGGGGGATTTGGATTTCACTTGCTTCCTGCCCTCCCCCTCCTGCCCCCACACTCCCCAGGTCATAATGCAAAGGAATCTCGCACGGGTAGAGCAAGAGTTACGGATCACAGAGCAAAGCCCTTCATGGGGCTTCTGCAAGCCTGACACCAAATGATCACCCCTGAGCTGAGGAGAGAGGGGCAAGCATCCAGTGCCATGCTCTCTGAGGAGAAAGAAGGGCTAAAATCTTTCTGCTCACCTCTTGCAACCTCCCCTTCCGCCACCTGGCATGGCATTGCATTGCTTTGCGTGCCAGGCACCTTGGCTCATCCAGAGGCCTGACCCTGTGATGGGACTCAGCTGCCAATGAGTCAGTGTGGTGATGGGGTTGGGCACTGGGGCTGATGCAAGGCGAGGGCTGGCTGGGATAAGAAAGCAGCTGGGCAGGCTCTCTCCTAAATGTCTGTGGCCCTAGATTTTGCTTGCATGGACCAATTCCCTGGGTCTGCTACTCTCATGCAAAGATCCCTCCATAGGGGGCCCTTGCTCCTCCCTACCAAGCCTTCCTCCGATTCTTCCCTGGCCTTCTCTTGTTTTCCGCACAAGAGGTGGTGCTTTCTGGCATTTTGGCTGAGAGTCATGCCGACATTTTCAGCAGCCAGCCTCCATTTGAGAGCTGCTCCCTGTACCACACTGGGGAAGGAAAACATTTCATGATTTTGTGACTGTCAAGCACAGAAATATTCCCTTTGGTTTTAGTACATCCCGTTTGATGCCTGCACCCATCACACACCCAAAGTGGGTACAGACTTGGAAAGGTCAATGGAGCCATAAGCTCCCTGGCACTGTGTTTGGAGTGAAGCAGGTAATGTGGCCATCAGGGCATGTCCTGCAGCCCTTTCCAATGAGGGCTAGGGCCTGCAGAGAATATGGTAGTGGCACTGAGTGGGAGCGAATTCTGAGTTTAAAAAAAAAAGCCAGGCCATTACATCCTGTTTTTCAGAGGAGCATGTGGAATGGCACTGGGGTTACCACTCCATCTGCTAGCTACCTTTCAAGATTTCCCAGCCTCTGCCATCCCCTCCCAGTGCTGATTGCTGGCAACGTGCTTGGTTTAATGGTGGTCTGCGGACAGTCTTTGTGCTCACCAGCATTTGCCTCTCTGCCTAACATGCCCTTCTTATCTTTATAAGGTCAGAGCAGCCCACATGGAAATAGAAGTTGCCCACATTTCCCAAAGTGACAAGCCATGGCAGTAGGGTTTGGGTGGCCACCTTGTAGGTGTGGGCCAGGGCCCTTTGCAGGGACCCTCATTAAAATTTTGAGATTAAGCCATCCAGAAAAAATCCTGGCTGCTTGCAGTTACACTGATATCTAGGAGCTGTACCTGGGGCACAGTGTAAATAATGGCAGTGGGGACCTCAGTGGAGGAAGACCCAACCATACCATGGATGGAAGGCAAGAGTCTGGACTACTATCCTTGCACCCTTTGGTCTACCTTCCCTGGAGTTCTGCGGCTGATATTTTCCCCCAGCCTCACAGAAAAACACACGTATGTGGCTCTACTGAGGCCAGACACTGACTGCACCCAAAGCCCAGCTTACTTTGCTCCACAGCCTCTGTAGGGGCTGGCACGGCTTAGAGAACCTCAGCCTGCACTAGGGACACTCGGAGACAAAACATTCAAGCAAAGTGCCCACATGGCAAACTCAGCAGCACACAAGTACCCCAGGCCTGACCCCACAAGCTTCTCCTGGCTGTCAGTGCCCTAAGAAACACACAGGGATCTTGACCATTGTTCAGCAGCAGTGTCCTGTTGCTCTAAGTCCCATGTGGCCAGCAGCGGGAGCCATGCCCTTGGAGTAGGGAGGCAGTTTGGGTGCATCAATGTCTAGGGGCTGTGTCTCCCTGCAGTCTGAATATGATACCTGTGGAGTGGCACTGCTCTGCTTTAATTTTCAAGGAAAGTGAAGTGTCTGGAAGGAGACTGTTGCTCTAAAATCTGGCAATATTTGGCAGTAAAGGAATGATACCTCGAAATCAACATTTGGGGAACAAAAAATGTCCACACCTCACTCACACACACACTCCTTTCCCCACAGATTCACAGTCCAGAGGCTGGCAGAAGAATCCCAAGTGAGAGCAAGTGCCATGGTAAAGGGAAGGAAAGGCAGAGGGCATAAAAGCAGGAAAGAGCATCAGATTAGACATCTGCAATCAACACCCTATGTTTGACTTCCCAAAGAGATCCCTTTTCTGGCATTACACTAGACACTGAGGAGTCACAGTAAACGGGCTGACATAGCAGAGGGAGAATCTAATGCTCAAGGTGTTGGTTCCTTGCAAGCAAGGAGTTTTGAAGTCAGGAATGAATAGACCTCACCATCAGCTGCTATACGGAGTGTGTTTTGCTTCTTCTTGGAAGAATGTCTCGTGACCCACCCAAGGCTGAGGGCTTCCTCTATGAAATGCCAACAGAGTGGGAGAGAGGATGAGAGGGCTGTTTGCATGAGCCTTGGTTTTTGTTGGTTGGTGTGAGGCAGTGGACTGTGCTGGACACTTGTGGCAGAAAGTGTTTGTAACAGGTTGATGGAATTACTGACAGAGAGCATCAGATGGGGAGAGAAGTGGCATGGCCAGCCTGACATGTTTGGTTAAGGCACAATGGCTCTCTGCACACTCATGGGCTGGCTGCAATCAGTCAGGGCAGCTCATCGGTCTGTTGGAGGAAGTAGGGCAGGGTGTGTAAAGGACTCAGGATCCACATGAAGACTAAATGAAAATGGGCACACAAACTGCTGGGACCAGAAGGACAAGCGTGTGTGAGCTGGTCAGAAGGGAGGGCATCTGGGTGCAAAGGGAGATGGAGCTCATTTGAGTCAGCATATTCCAAGATAGCCTGCTGAAGCTGAAACTGCTGTAGGTCTCTTCCTTTCTGCTAAGCCTCATCCCCTCCCTTCTAGCCAGATCTCTCCTTGTCCATCTCACTGAACCTGCATGGTCTGCAAAAACTGGGACCATCCTGGGAAGGACAGATGTAGGGCTCTAACTGCCTGGCTCTCTTCTCCTGACCTTTGTCCTGCTCTGTAACTTTGTTTCCCTCTTGCTTTGTGGCATTGCTCAGAAAAGAAACTCTGCTAGTGTTAGGACCTGAGTTCAAACAGGCTTGAGGCAGACACCGGTGACTTAGATCTCAAGTCTTAAGCTCAGTCCATTTCCTGATAGTGCACAACTTGGCCCAACAGGGAGGGTGAGCCAAGAAAACAAGATCTCCAGGCAGTCAGGCAGGGGAAGACCAGAATGAGAGTTGGGAACAACAGGGAAACTTACTGGGAAACACATGGAAAGGGCTGTCACCCAAGACAGAGGTGAGTTCTGCTGAGGAAGCCTTCACTACATCCAACCACCACTCTTACTCCAGTCAATGACTCTGCCTCCTGCATGCGGGCTCCCCATAGAGAAGGAAAGTTCCCTCAAGTGAAACCCTTTCCATCCCGTTAAGTCTCCATCTTTCCCCACAACCCCACAGCCCTCCACAGGACACCTCCAGACCTCAGCCCTCACGCCCCCCACTCCGTCACTCGCTCTTACCTCCAGAGCTTCCCCAAGGTCTTACTGAGCTCAGCATTGTGGAGGTGCGGGTACTGGTCAGCCAGCTTCCTCCGGGCAGCCTGTGCCCACACCATGAAGGCGTTCATGGGCCGCTTGACGTGGGGTTTGCTCTTGTTACTTCCATTCACCCGGACGGGCATGGGTACCAGGGTCCAGTCGTAGCCGCTCAGCACCTGGCTGACTGCCTCGCGGATGCACACCGGGAACTTGTCGTCATCCGCCTCCGAGTCTTGCTGTTCCTTCTTGACCTTCCCCATCTCCCCGTTCCCAGAGCCAGTGAGATGCGGGGAGTTGTCCGACACCATGGAGGGTCCTGGTGAGAGACAGTGGTGGTCTTCAGAGCCCACTGGGCTCATCTCCACCTCTGAAAGGTCTTGGTCATCAGCCATCGTTGCTATTGAGCCTTCTCTCTTCCTTCTCGCTGTCCTTCTTCTCACTGGGGAGAGGAGGAAGGAAGACAAAAACAAAGGAAAGAAAGGAAAGAGGGGGGGAAAGAGAAAAGGAGAAGCAACCACCAAATCTGAAAGGGACTCCAAGGTCTCTGAAGAGCTGACCACGAGACAGGGGCTGCTCAATAAAAGCGCAAGCAAAGCAATTGCTGTGCACACCACAAAACCCGTGATCGATGGGGGTGGGGATGGGTCAGGGCCCCTGATTAATTGGGATATTGCTCACTATCTCTGCAATTGTGTGGAACTAACATGTGCGGAAGGGCCTGCATCAAGAGGGATAAGGAAGACTGGACACCTGAAAGGAGAGAGACATGGACCATCCTGCCTGGGTACAGCACCCCGCAGGGGAGTGGGATGTGGGGGATAGCCACAAAACTTTTGTGGGGAAGTGCCCCTTTCTTTCAAAGATGTGCAGTGGAATTCCCAGGGAGAAGCATGGGAGGGGAAGCACCAGCACCATATCAATAAACCAGAAGGGACCTATATCCCAGCTGCCAGGGCAGGTGAGGTGGTGGCACCACCATGCAGGGAACCAGCCCAGGCCCTGCATCCACACCCAGAGACTCTTATCCCAACTGTGGGAAAGTGACTTTGTGGGACCTCATCCCTCACCCTTCTTTTGCAGCTGATAAACCAAAGGCTTAAAATACATCTAAAACTGCATCCACACACACACTCCTGTCCTACATGTATGCATGCATATACATCCTCACATCATGCATATATCTATCTATCTATATATACATATATACAGATACCGACACAAACACAATCAAGTTTAACTTTGAGACAAGCCAAAGCTTTGGGTTGCCTGCCCCACACAGTCCGCCTCTCTCCTTCTGTCTGCAGTCACCTCTAAAAGTCCCTGCTGCTGTGCAGTAATTCCCCCCTTGGAGAAAGAAACACTCTAAAAATAAAGGCCTCACTATCCTCCCCATTCAGGAATAATTAAAAAAAAAAAAAAAAAAAGAAGAAGAAAGAAAGAAATAAAAAGAAAAAAGAAAAAAGAAGTGATAGGAAAGCATGCCTCTTGACTTAGCTGGAAAAAAAGCCAGTGCAGAGCAAGGATGTTATCCCTCTAGTTTCAGAGGGCAACACAGACTCTTGTTGAGGAAAACAAAAAAAGTAAGAGAAAGTAGGGGGAAAAAAGGGTGAACAAGCATGTGCGCGTGTGCAAGCGAGCTCAGGTAGGAAAACTTACATTGCTGGCTGGTGTGCCGGGCAAATCCTGTGAGGACTGTGATTTGTATTCCAATAGTCCCCCTGTTCTCCCTCCCAGCCCCAGCGGCGTCGGGGCACACAGGACAGGGAGGCTCTCAAGCGAGTGCCATTCCTGGAGGGAGGCTTGGTTTTTACTAATACCCCGGCTGGATGTCTCTAGCTGGCTTTGCTGCTTAGCACTGGGGGAGGGAAGGGCGGAAGGTGGAGCCAAGCACTCCTCAGAGCCAGAATACGGTCAGTCAGGGACGGCGGGGAGGGGACGCAAGCAGCCCCCCACCCCACCTCAGCCCCCATCATGTTCCCTGCTTTCTGTGGTGCCAGCTTCTTCAGTAAAACTGCCAGCACTGGGCTGCTCTCAGTGGCATGGCCATCCCAGAGATGGTGCTGGAAGATTCACCCCTGGAAGGCAGGGGTGGTGGGATGCTGGAAGGGGTCTGCACGGTTTGGGGAGATGTGTGTCCATCCCCAGGACTCGGGTTGCACTCCTTCCCCCTGATAGCATGGTTACTCCTGAGGGGTCCAGTGCCCACCATGTGCTAAATGTCCCTGGTCCTTGTCACAGAGTCTCATGAGGACCCTGGTGTGCTGAAAGAAGTTGGCCCAGGACTCTCGGGTTAAGGCACTGCTAAAATGGGATCATTCCGACCTGCATCTGCAGGGTGGGGAAGGGGAGATTAGTTGTGTCCCGAGGGTGGGGGACATCAAGTCCAGGGAAAATACCATGCTGCTGGACAGTGAACCTTCTTAAGACTTTTGCAACCTAGGGATGGGCTCATCACAACATGTTCATCTCTGCGGGGTCTTGCCAAGACAAGGAGGCTCTGCTTCCTCTGACATGCGGAGCTGCTCCTGAAGGCAAATGTGGGTTCTTTCACAAAGAAAGGAAAGTCGCCTGATGAGAAGGACTCTGTCACACTCACTCCCCCTCATTTTTGCTCCTAATGCACTGAGACACATAGAGGATCTTGCCACTCAGTGGGTTAGAATGTTCTCTATCACATCTTCCATTTTCTAGCTCTCTTTCCTTCCCAGGTGCCTGTGGTAGTTGGTTTCTTCAGTTTCCTTTGCTACCAGGGCTGGTATAGACCAACACCTACCCTTTAATCATGAGAAGTCACCCACGAAAATTCTGATGACCTTCCCAGGTCCTTCTGAGATATCAATGAGATAAGTTTTCCTCCTGCCCCAGCTCCTCGCTGGAGACCCAACCTGAAGACTCTTCAGTGCTGAGTCAGAAAACACAACAAGAATAATGGATGTGACCCAGGGAACCAGCCTGAAGGGATTTCAAGAACATTTTCAACCCAAAGCAGATATTCACTCTAGAAACTTTGTGATGAAAATAAAACCCAATGGAGGGCCTAGCAAAATAGCATTGAAACTCTGCTTCCTTAGCCAAATCAGCAGCTGGTCAACCTCAAGTCTTGCAGAATGGGATGAGTTCTCGCACCAAGAGAGACAACCGTTGTAGTTGTCACAAGAAGAAGTCCCACAGCACAGACAGGAGCAATTTGGCAGCTCACTCTCTCTCTGGAGGGCAGATAACCAGCAAAAATCAGTGGAGCAAGGTCGATTCGTACACAGTTGTCCATGACCCACTGGATCCAGAGTTAGTGATAGTGCAAGCCCATGGCAACTTCCCCCACCCAGTAAGGGTCACCCTCAATCTGCGGGGGACCTGCAGAGGTGTGGGAGAACTGGAGCAGGGGAGGGTTGGTCTCTTGCCCCTCAAGAAGGTAGCCACTGCTGAGAAATGCTGCCCTGCTTCTTCCCCTGGCTGCAATCAACCTCTAACCTGGACCAGGGACAGACAGTGTCACAGAAGATGGCCAGAAACCCATATTTATTTGCCCTCCCTTCAGGTGTCTGGTCTCTGTGAATCCCATGGGAAAGAGGCAATGGGGCAGAGACTTCTTGTTTTTCTCCAGAGTGGGGATACAGAGTGCAGGGCATCAAGATGTAGGGAGTGAGAGGCCAGGGGTTCTCTAGTTCTTTGATTGAGAGGATCCCCCGTCAGGAGATAAAATAGCCCCATAGGGGCTGAGTGAAGTTTTACAGCCTCCTCAGCTTACACCCCAAATGCAACAGGCAAGCTATTCAGGGAGAACAAGACAGTGCTCACCCACCACTCCCAACCAGGCAAGAAAAGAATCATACCCAGAAGGGATTTCAGTAACCCTAAGGGCTCCGGACAAGTGTTTGTCCCACTGCTCACCATCCCTGTCAAGGACTGCTACCACCTGCCAGACAGGAGCTAAGTCCCATTCATGGGTTGTTGGAAGAGCTATTGGTGCATCAACTGCAGACAGGGAAGTCCTCAAAGGAGCATGTGTCAGCCACACTGTCTCTGCAGTCTGACATCTCAGTGTATGCTCATATTTAAATGACAGGGAAGGGATTTTTGTCCCTTCATTCTGCCTTTCTCCAGTTCTTGGGTTTTGTTTCCTTTGGTCCTTCCCCCACTTTCTGAACTCTCTTTCTTTACAGCCCTTTCCCCCCTTTTTCCAGCCCTCTCTCAGCACTAAGCATTTGTATATGCTTTTTTCAAGTCTCTTCTCTCCATGTATCATCTCTTCTCTTGTATTACAAAGAGGTAGATGCAGGAGAGAGCACTGTGGAAAATATAACTACTGTAGCAGGGAGAGGTGTGATGCTTTCTCTTCAATTGCAGTGAGAAGACAGGAAGAGGGGAAGGAGAAGAGACTATCCCTGTTTGAGAAATCACTAGGGTGGCATGTCTCTTTCTTCTCCTCCTGAGAGTCCTTTTTAGGGACAACAACCCTCCAAAACCTGCTGCTGGTCACAGCAGCTGACATTGCAGAAGTGGTCTTTCTAAATGGAAGTCTTCCCAATAACTGGTTTCTGGGGAAATGCTCAGACAGCAGATTTCCACCCCTTCTTTTCAACATATATTTCTTTGGATGAAGTGCTACAGATCCATAAAGGACAGACCTTTGTGAAAGAAGGGGTTCATGAGCCAGGCACCTTGCTAAGTCACAAACTTCCCATGACATGTCAGTGAATTGCTTTCTTTGGGCCTCAGTCCTCAATATGTAAAGGTGGAAGGATGCTGCTTCTCCACCATAAAGCCATGTCGGGAGGAAAATGGTTAAAAGTGGACGGGAAGTGAAGATGTCCCACCACACCAGGTGCCTCCCAAGGGTGATAGGAAAGACACCCTGCTCCAGGCTGGCTGCTCAGCGAGCAAGGTGCATCACTGCAGCAGCACCTGCTTGGTAGGGTTTCAGTGAAGGGACCACTTTGGTAGGACACCTCCAACACCAAGGTGGGACCACTGAGGTTTCTGGGGAGGGATTTTGCCATATGACACCTATTCCCTGCATCTGTGGCAAGGAAGGAGTAACAGGGGAGAGCTTGTCCACAGCAGAGAAGCAGCAGGATCCCCAGCATATCCCCAGGGCCAGCTTTTGTCCCCTGCCCAACTCAGGGGCACAGCACTGGTATTGTCCCAGGACTGCCTGGGAAAATGGGAGGGGTTCTCTGTGAAATCTTTCCATACAGTAAACCAGCGTCAGAGCTGGGCAGCGAGGAGGGGACGACAGAGACATTCGAAAAAATACACATACGCACACCCCCCAGCCAAACAATACCCACAGTGTGCTGAGGGAAAGGGAGACCCATGAATTGGGAGTTTGATAAGGATTTTCTCCCGCGCGCGCCCGCTCTTTCAACGGCCCCTTCAGTTTTCCCAACAACCCCCCTCCTTCCCTTGCTGGCTTTCTTGTTTGGGCCTTAAACAGTGCACCGTCTTTGTTCAGGATACAGGTGAATGACAATCATGTGATTAACACACTCACACACACACACGCACGCACATAAAAAGCTTTTTAAGAGCGTCCAGCTTGCTCCAGACCCGAAGACGGGAGAGCAAGCTCGGGCTAAGACGAGCTGAGGCAGCAGCAGTGGCCAGGATGGGGACGGCCACTGAGATGGATGAGCAGGCGCCACCTCCTCTTTGCAAAATCCCCTGTCTGTGGAGGTGGGCACGTGAGGCAATGAGGGGCAGGTGGGTTGTGGAGGGGGGTAAGGTTTGGCATTTGGGGGTGGGAAGGGGTCTTGCTCCTGCTGTCTTCTTGCCTGCATCAGGCAGGCTCGTATGGATTTGCACTGGCTGTATCCCCCTATGATGCTGTGGAAAGGATGGGGAATGACCATACCAACATTGTGCCAGGGAGGGGAGCCAGGTTTCCCACACCAAAGCCAAGCCTTTGACCTGCCCTTTCTCCCAAGTGGGATTTGCATCTTTGCGGGTATGATGCTTGCTGATTCTGCTTGACATGGCTGGAGGGAAGAGCTTGGTGAGGAAGAGGATGAGGGCAGATGTCCTGCTGGAAAGCAGGAATGTCTGCCTGCCCATGAGGCAGAAAGACAAAGGGAGAGAACCAGACAGTCCAGGTGGTCATGGGAGTGTTGCAGATGGCAGGGACAGTTGCCCCATGTTGGAAGTCCTGCTGTCCCTGTCAGAAACTGTACATCCAATGTTCTCGGGGAGGACTGCATGTTCCTTTTTTGTGTGGAGTTGCAACTGGGCCCTATCACACCTCATCATCATGGCCTTGAAATAGCTGGGAAGCTGGTTACTAAGTCCTGGGGGCAAGTGGAAGCTAGTGAGGGGATGGCCAGGTGATCATCTGAACCATCCACAGGGGAAGTCATGAAAGAATTGAAAAACTAGATAGGTTTCAAACAGATACTCCTTTTATTTGATGATTGCCTAAGTGTGGTTCTCTGAGAAAAAACTGGGAGGAGCAAAGGGGAAAAGCCGCTATAATGCTTGGAAAATCTAAGTCTGCAGATGGTCTCACTCGTGAGACATCATGCGACATGACTGACGACAGCCTGGGAGAGATCAGGACCAGGTCGTACCCTTTGCTGGAGCACCCAAGCCCAGCCCCGTCTCCACCACTTCCTCATGCCCTTCTCTCCAAATTCCTTTCCCATCCGATGTCACAGCTGTCCTCTCAGGTTGCCAGCGTGTGGGTTGTTTTCAAGGCCTTTCCATGAACAGGAGAAGCAGAGGGTCCTGGAAACCAATGTTTGTGTTACCCTCCTTGATTCTCCACGATCTCTAAAGAGCCTTTCAATTTGCCTTGTGCCGTAGGCATCCTCCCAACAGGGAGCTGGGCACAGAAACCACTGTTGGGCTCTCATCTTTATCACCCCTTGCTGGTTTTGGCTGAAGATTTCACTATCGGTCCTAGACCTTCCCAGATGCCTCTGAGATTCCAGTTGTGGGCATTGGTGAACTGGTTGCTCATAGGGCAGCCTGAGGAGAAAGAAAGTGGTGTGGGTCACTCAGGAAGTGCAAAGAGCTGCCTGCAGCCTTACCTAGGTTTGGGCAGCACCACGCGGTGTCTGTGTGGTTACAGGACAGGTACCTGCAGGGGATGTTCAGTGGGTTTTGTCATGGAGTATCAGGGGAAACACGAAGCAGGCAAGCCAGTGTCCTGTGCAGGGCAGCAAAAGGAATGTCTCAGTGGCTGACCTCCTCCAGGATTATCATTCCCCATGAGCAGCAAGGCCTGGATGATGCTGATCAGTGCATGGCCCCATACTCCCATCATCCCAGGATGGGATGGGATTCCTCGCGAAACTCTTTGGAGTGTAGGTTTGGGCCATGGTTGCAGAGTCCCATCTGGCACGAGAGTAGGAGAAAACCTGTTCCCTCTCCAAGGCGTGGTGAGGGCTGCCACAGGTGCAGAATACCACACCACTGCTGCCACTGGTGTGTCACCTCCATGTGGCCAAACAGACTTTGTTCAGCAGCATTTTTTAGTCTAAACCAGTGGATTATGGCACCGGTGGCTCTGGAGTGGAGGTATAGGGAAAATCTTGTAGACAGTGAAGTAAATCATCTCTAAGCATTGCAAAGAGCCCAGGCAGCTCCTGGCCTGTCATCTTGGCCAGACAAATGTTTCATGAGCATGGCAAAAACTTGTGATGGCTAAAATGGGACAATTTTCCTGCATTACTGGGGTCTGGGAAGATCAAAGAGGAACGGGGCAAGCATGTCTGTCTGCTACCTGCTTTGATAGGTGGCACGGAGCCTGCCTGACTGTTAACCCCCTCGTCTCCTGCCAGAGAGGACAGGTGTACTTTCAAAAGACTAACTCCCAAAAAACATACACTGGAGGGGTAGAGCTGGGGGAGAAAGACAGATTTTGCCTTTTCTTTGGTAGAGTCTGACATATCCAGCATTATGTAATGGAGGGAGCTGGATGCTTTCGGTCTGTGCAGCAGAGGAGAGATGCCAAAAGGGGAAAGGAAGGGAATTGTACAAGACTGGGCAAAACAACCAGAAAAGGGGACTGTCCCAAGGGGACCTGTGGTTGTAGCAGTGCTGAGTGACCTTGGTGGGCTCATTCAGTGGTGGTCAAGGTGGCTCTGGAGTGATCTTCACCTCTGCTGGTTCGCTTGATGCAGGGAGGCTTCTGGGGAGCCGGGGGAAGGGTTAAGTTGCGAAGGCTTCAGCCTGCTGCCTTGGCCCCTGTAATTCCTCCAGAGAGTAGGACTGGGAGAACAAGGAGCCCTTTCTGTTCACAGGAATTAATAGCAAAGAGTCATCTGGGGTGTCATTCAAGCCCTGATCAGCTCCCGGAGGAATGTGAGGGAGAGTGAACGAGGGAGCACGGCCTGAGGCCGAGGCACCAGAGCCAGGGCAAGAGCAGTGTGGCTGGTAACCAGAGTTACCAGCCAGCATTTGGGCAGTGGGACCATCTTCCCCTTCACCCCAGTCTCCATGTCCCTTCTGCCCTTTGCAGGGGCTTAGCCTGACACCCATATTCAAAGAGATTCCAACAGCTCCTAAGCTTGTCTCTTGTTACCCAACCCTTCACTCATAGGAGGGGTGAGATGTCCCATCCCGTCAACACGAGAGCTTCCTCTCTACTGTGCCTGGAGGGATGTGCCAGGCAACCAGGCACCAGCACAACCCCACTGCCCTCACCATGGATGTGAACTCCAGCAGGTACCTTCCTTCCAGGCCTCACTCATTACCCCCAGCCTGTGCTGACCATTGGGTTTGTCCTTCCAAGCAAGTTTGCTCATGGAGAGGGTCACTAGGGAGCCCTCAAGCACAGCTGGGGATAGGGGGCTCAGGGAACCACAGAGTTTGGTGCTGAAGCCTTTGCTGCTATATTGTCTCATCCAAACTGACTTGGTCACTGCAATTTCAGAAGAAAAAGATCCGTCCAGGGACTTGTCGTGCAACTGTTTCACAGCATTGCCTCGTGGCTACACAAGAAGGCTTGAAAGTGTTGCACAGTGAAACAGCAGCATTGCCTGTAATGATAACCAGCTCTGGTGAAACGAGATTCTGCACACTTCTCTACTATCCTAAGAAGGAGACCTTGGAGTGGTCCATTCTACGCCATGACCCCCTGCCTCTTCTCTGGCTGGCTGTATCACAGGCAGCCTATGTGACAACACATGGGGTGACTCGAGACTCCGGTGATGCAATGTGGCCAACTCTACATGTGGACTACAGGGCCTTTAGGGCAGCCCTTCGGGTCAGCCCCAGGTGTGTGCATGGCCACAGTATGGACTGTGACCTGAGCTCACCAGCCTGGCAGCAGGTGCAGGCTGGGCAGACACTGACCTGTGTGAAATGCTACCAGAGCCATGCTGGTGTGCACGAATTGCTTTTGCTGGCCAAAACATTGAACCAACGCCTCCCCTCCTCCCCCCACACACCAGGTTAAGTGTATAACCAGTCTTAAGGACTAGCCCTGCATATCAGCATCCTTTGAGAGATGCATGGTGCCAGAGGGATGGACTCCTCCACCCCCACCTCACTCCCTATACCACTGCCACCACCACCACCACTGCCACAATGAGTGTGCCTTGTCATAGAGGGGTTAATAAATGATGCAAGAAAGAAGCCCTTTAATGCATTATGACCTTTGGCCTTTCATAAATCACAATGTTGGGCTGCAAATACATGGGGGGCACGAGGCGTTGGGGGGAGAGGATGGGAGGGGGTCCATGCAGCTGCGCCATGGAGTTGACATTGTTCCCACCATCACTAAAGTGCAACAAATCCCTCTATTGTGTTCCTGGTTTATCTGGTTCCTCTTGTTTATTAGCAGAGGTTGTTTGGCGCTGGCTCCAGCCCTGGGCGGGTGGAAAGAGTGTTGGCACGNTAAGAATGGCCGGTCTGGGCCCACAGCGGATGCTGTTGCAGCTGGGGAGGATGGGTCGGGACAGAGCCGCGACGGGGCTGCTCTGTGCCTTTATGCTGCTTATTCAGGTCGGGAGTCGTGAGCCCCAGTAGCTCAGGCTGGGCCCACCCGTGCCAACTCTATTCATGGCCAGCTGGGACCACGTGCGCATGGCAGAGAGGATGGGGCAGCAAGAGTGAGGAGTTGGGGCCCGTGGGGAAGGGGGAGGAAGGCTAATCCTCACGTCCCTCGAGACTGAACCTGCCTTTGTACAGAAGAGGCAGTTGGGGGGCACAGCATCTTCTCAATGCACTATCAGTGTCCTTCATCCTGCTTGGTTATTGTCCCCCCACCTACCCACCTATTATAGTAACAGGGCCACCTCCCAAATTAGCAGAGATTTTCATGTGCCCAGACCTTGCTTACACTTGCACTTTTCCCCTGCAGCTGCCTATAGACACATGCCCGTGAAAAGCTCCACTGGTTTTCATGGGGCTCAATGGGACAGCGCTCCCAGGGATTGCTGGAAGGTGATTACACTTTGCTTGCCACTTTGTCTAAAGCTAGTTGACAGCACGGGCAAAACCGCCACAGTCACATGGGCTTTGCTCATTGCTGTCCATCAAGCTGAACCGACACAAGCATCCCTAAGAGATGCACATCCCACTATAAACAGCCTTATTGAGATCAAAGTGAAATTTATTGATAAGAGTGAAATTCTGTCTGGGATGCTCAAGAGAATTTTCTAGTTCATTTCAGGCCAGTACTTGTTGGGGTTTTTTCCCAATCACACTGTCTGTTTCTGCTCCAGTGATTCCACCACCTCAGAGGTGTCACAAGGGGCATGTTGATCTGGACATGCACAGGAGCTCTGTGGTGATATTATACTTTTCATTTCAAATGGCATAACTCAGAGATCGAAACATTCTGCTGAACTTGAAATAGCAGGTTTTATTTTGTAGCTATTAGGCTCTTGTGTCTGACCTCTCATCTTTTAACCTGGGTCAAGTTTTAAATGCAAAATGCTGGCTTGAAACAGAATGTCAGAAATTCACTTTGAAAATGTCCACTCACAGCATTTTGGTATTTAGAAAACAATAATTCAAGAAGATTGCCTTGAAATGAAATGTTTCGATATTTTAAAAATTTGTCTCCCACACTCGCCTTCCAGTCAAAAGTGCTTGTTGAATTATGTCTGGATTTGCAACTGGTTTCATTCCCCTGAAGTCTCATTTCTTGGTAAATTATTTACCCATAAATGCTCCCCTGGTCCCAGTCATTCCCACCATCAGAAGATGAGACATCGTTGCCATCCTTGGGAGGTCTCAGAGTCTCCACAAAGTCCTGGAGTGTGGTTGTAGTGCTGACTTGATTAAAGCTAACATTTTTCATACTCTCTTCTCCCATGTAAACATAAAATGAGAGAGTGAATTGGCCATAAAGAGATATGCAAGGGAGTAATGACAGGATGGTACAGCTGCCAGCAGCTTCCTAGATCCTCACTTAAAGAGTGGTTCAACTCCCCACCTCCTCCTCTACCCATCACACCTCTTCAACAGAAGTCTGATTACCTACCTGATGCAATTATCAAACCTGATTCTGGCTTCCCCCAGTCAGATACTGCTCCATATACAGCAGGTACTTCCATACCCTGTGTCAACTACAGCATCTTCATGTAAACTCTGAAAAGAAAGAATGAATGGGCAAGATTCAAAGAATGAATAGACAATTGTCCAAGCAATTGGACAAGAGGCAATGGGCAGAAACTGACTCACAGGAAGTTCCACCTGAATATGAGAAAGAACTTCTTTACTGTGCAGGTGACTGTGCCCTGGAGCAGATCGCCAATACAGTTTGTGGAGTGTTCCTCACTGGAGAAATTCAAGAACTGTCTGGATGCAATCCTGTGCTTGAGCAGGGAGGTTGGATCAGATGACCTCCTGCGGTCCCTTCCAACATGACCCATTCCATGATTCTGTGAAAAATTCCCAGCATCAGTCAGTATCACTACTTGTTCAGATAAAACATTCAGGTCTTCTTGTCCTTCCCTGCCTCCAGGCCAGTGAGAGGGGACTTCATAGGATTTCTGGATTACAAACACAAAGAGTCATAGGATTTTCCTTGAAAAAGCTGGTCGCATGATGAGTATAACAGCAACCTAGCAACACAGTATAGTTTGCCTGTGCCAACTTGAACTGGTAGCAACATCAACCCTTTATCCAAGCTGGACAGTCACAGGAATGCATTGAAGACAAATGCCCTCTAAGACTCTCGTGTCTCTCTTTTTTTTCATGGGCACTCTAGGCTTTGCCTAATAAGGCTACCCCTCCATCCTATCAGCCCTCACAGCAGGTGGCACTGGTAGCTTTGAAGGAGAAATTAGTGTCGGCCCAGAGTAGATCATGACACGTGACAGAAAAGACAGGGCACTGGGACCTGGATTTGTAGCAGGCAAGCGCATCCCTGAGTGTCCTCAAAGGCAAAGTGTAACCTGAGCTGCTTTTCTTGCAGGTATCACCTGGATCACACTGCAGATGCCCCTAAGAGCATTCAGTGGGCAGTGATGAGGACCAGTCAGGTTGCCTCAAGGCTGTGCCTGCAAAGCACTGTGGTTTGTAGCAGGGAGCACCTCTCCTTCCACATCAGCAAGTAATAGAAAAGAAAACAAATTCTCATCATGTACACGAAGGGGATGTCTCATACCAGACCATGTGAGAGACACTCCTTGGACACTGAGGTCTCAGCTGTGCTGAGGGGCCTGACAGCTTTCAGGGGCATCACCTGGGGCAGGGACAGGACTGTGGCTCGCACCATGAACTTCACAGTCTGAGCAGTTGTCAAGAAACTTACCACTAGGCTTTGCTTCCTGAACCCCAGGGAAGTTCAAAGAATCATTTGCCAGCGATGATCTGGGAGTTTTTAAATGGGTATCAGCATTAAGCTGGAAATTCCTAACAAGTCCAGATCCATTTCTTAATCAAGAGGTACATTTTGGATGTTTAAAACCTAAGTGCCAGCTCTTGGGAACAGCAGAGGCTCTGCACCTCTGAGGCATTTGAACCATGTGCACTTTGCTCAGAAGCAGGAGAGGACTCATGGCCCCCAAGGATGCAGGACATGGTGACTAGAGGAGCATGGCACTGCTCGCTGAGCATCCCAGCCCAGATGGCATAGCTGAACCTGCTGGGTGGCAGGACTCGCCGTCACCGCCGGCTGCACCAGTGCCTGCTCCCACACTGTCCACAGCACAGCTGTCTTGTGTCCCCTCTTCTCTCTACCCCCCAGGAGACAGCGCTGTGTCCGTGGTCCCCTGGCCACCAACGTGGCCACTCTGTTAGGGGTCCCCTGGCTCACTGATCAGCTCTGTTTGAATCGAGGCATGACAATCTCTCCCTCATTCGCACAATCATCCTGCCTTGCCCCCACCACCCCCAGCCATCAATATCCTCCTTCCCTGTCTCCCTCCTCCTTCCCACCGCCTCCCCCTTCTCTCCCTGGAACTTCCCTGCAGCTGCAGAGCTGGCCAGACAATCGGGTGTTTTAGAGAAATACATTTTTGGGCTAATTTGCCATGCATAAGTGTTTCTCTTACCCTTTAAAGGCAGGGAACAAAGAGCACATTCTCTGGGAGCTCTGCCCTGTTGTGAGCAGCCCTGCAGCTGTACAGCACTGTGCTACCCTCTGCTCTCCTGCTCCACTCTCTGCTAGCTGTGCAAAGAGATGGGGCTCTGCTTCAATTCGGGACCACAACATCTCCTACTCATGACTACACATTTCTTTCTGTTCAGTATTTTTTTTTAAAGCAGAGCCAGAACAAGTGGGAAGGGAAGGGATTTGGCAGCACTGACACCTAGACTGATTTGCCAGATCCTCCAGGTAGAGTCTTTTATGTTGAGACATTGTTTATTTGGAAAAAGTCTTAATTTTCCTTTATTTGGCGCTTAATACTGTGGCCAAATAAAGTGACTATTTTATCCCCTTCATAAGTAACACTGCGGCAACAAACCATATTAGAATGCATGAAATTTTGTCCTATCAAGGAAACCTAGTCAAAATATAAGTCCTGTGAGAGGTTTTCAGGTCCTGTTGTCTCAGTTCAAACACTGGTAGACATCCCTGCCCATCCCTGGAACTGTTCAGGCTAAATGGGGCTTTGAGCAACCTGATCTACCCTGTCCATGGCAGAGGGGTTGAAACTGGGTGATCCTTAGGGTCCTGTCCAAACCAAACCATCCTATGATTCTATGATTCCTGGTTTGGGAGGGTTTTCATTGTTAAGGATAGGATGCTGAATGATGAACAGATTTGGCCTGGTGCATCAGATTGGGAAGACGATGCAGATGTACTGGCATGAATCACTCACAAGTTGTGGGAGAAGGA
Organism: Scytalopus superciliaris; assembly: GCA_013400415.1. Lineage (NCBI taxonomy): Eukaryota > Metazoa > Chordata > Aves > Passeriformes > Rhinocryptidae > Scytalopus > Scytalopus superciliaris. Next base: position 1,828,781 of record VXBX01002369.1, on the reverse strand, counting down.
GATAGCCTGGAGCAGCTGGACACTGAGGAACTAAAGATTTTTGTCAAATTTTTGAGAATGCCATTTCAGCACTTGTTGAATAATATTTTTCCTATCTATGCAAAGCTGGTCCAGCTAACTGTTTCCCAAGTGGAGTGACAGGTTCTGGTATAAGCAAAACAAGGCTTTTAAAACAGCCACAGTGAATTCACTTGCACTATTTCAGCAGCCCTCTATCCAGGCAAATTCTTTCCATCAGCCCACTCCCATCTGCTGTGAATATTAACTCAGTCCAAACCAGTCCCATTTTCAGAACCAAATTCAACACAGTCTAAGGCAGCAAACCAAGTCAAATCTAGCCTACACAGAATATGCCTGTGGCCTTGCACCCTATTGTTTTGCGTCCAGAAGATCCTTTTGACTCAGATCCTAAAGAGAAGAGAAAAGGGAAGAGGAAAGAGAAGAGAAAGAGAAGAAAAAAAGAGAAGAAAAAAAAGAAGAGAGAGAAGAGAAGAGAAGAGAAGAGAAGAGAAGAGAAGAGAAGAGAAGAGAAGAGAAGAGAAGAGAAGAGAAGAGAAGAGAAGAGAAGAGAAGAGAAGAGAAGAGAAGAGAAGAGAAGAGACTGCAGCCAGCAGAGGTGTACTCGGGGGAACATGTAACACAGAAAAAGGTAAAGGTCTTATGGACTGTGGACTAAGATCCTGAGCTTCTAAGACAGAAAAAGTCAGCTTGGAGGAAATGATAGCTAGACAATTGTATGGGGTAAGAACGTGTAATCAACAACACCACCCAAGTGCTGGACAGTGGGACAGGTTGAACCTCACCTGGTACAGCCCAAAAAATCCCTCGGTTCCTTCCTGACTCCATGAGCTCTTTGCACTCAGCAAGGTTGGCAGCCATATGCACCTAAGACTTCAGTTACAACGGGAGGCTGTGAATGGAGCCAAGGCTCAAAGATGTGCATTAATTGACAGTGTAGTAGCACTTGTTCTACACAGAACACCACCTGCTTTTAGCTCAGCTGAGGTCTCAATGCTCTGAGGAGGCTCTGAGACTCCTGCCTTACTGTGGTACTGTGAATGAGTTATATGAGGTAGCAGTGAAGAACCTCGATATTTTTAGTTTTCAAGCCTCATTTGAAACTCCACAACTCTCTCTTCTGATCTTACAGTAACTCCAGTAAGTGCCAATCAGGTATTAAAACCACAGTGCCAAGAAAAAGTCAATTTTTGCCAGACTCACACCTGCAATAGTGAAAATCCCATTGAGCAATGAGTTTAATCATATTTAGCATCCCCCCAGGGTAAATGTCCTCCAATCCCTTTAGGAGACTGAATTTGAACATTTTCCTGGCAGGGCTGCAGGGGACATTACACAGCACAGGTGGTCTAAGTAGCACGGGTAGGTTGGATGCCAAGACCAAGTGCTAACACAAACACCCTAAAGCCCTGGATGAGGTTAGTGGGAGCAAAACTCAGCTCCAGCCTTTGTGGTTACCATCTCAGCAAGACAGAGAGAGAGAGAGAAAGGAAAGGGAGGGAGAAGGTCAGGAGTGGGGGAGGGCTGGGAGCCTGCAGATTTCTGTTGCCACATGATTTTCCTGGTTGTTTTCAAACTGCTGCTCTAACAGGCACTCACGAGTCTCATGTGATTGCTTATTTACGAAAGCACAGTTGTAAAGCTGTGTGCATCTCGCATCCGCTCAGCAGCCCACCTGACTGTGGGCTCCACGGGCACCCAGCTCATCCTCCCCATCTGCGCCATCAGGCCAAGGGCGATGGGTGACCCGTGATCGGTTGACACTACTCTTGACCTTGTGAGACAGTGAAGCAGAGAGGAGAAATGCCTTTCCATTTCCAGACTGCTCCTTGCACCCCTTTGCCTGACACTGTGTTAGGAGGCTCCGGAGCTAGGGTGTTGTTCCTTCTGTGCTAAGGAGAAAAGCCTTTCTTTCAGATCTGTCTGTCTAACTTCTTCTATTTTGTAGAGCACCTAGAAGCAAGCTTGTATTCAAACTGACACAGCCTATGCTCGTATCTCATACTTGATCTTCATATAAGTGCAGATCCTGTTTCCTAGGGTATAACTTTTTCTGGTACCATCATCACAAAAGTCTCCTTTCATCTGAAGATCCGCTCAATGAAAGAGGAAATCTCCTTATAAAGAGAAGGGAGGAGGCTAAGGGAGAGAGTTCACAACTAAATAAAGATGGAAATGGAAGATGTGGCCTACCTTCAATTCATTTGTACAGAGAACCCCTAACTCCAGTAAAATTGTTCTCAGCCAAAAGGAGGACTAAGAGAGATACAACGTGTGAGAATGTAGTTTTTAAGGCCAGCAACAGAAACTGAATTCACAGAGGACATGATGGGATAAGATTATGCTGCAGTAAACAATTTATTTTAGGGGTGGTGTTCTCCTTACTCCACTGTCCTAGTTGCCAGTATCTCCAGGAAAAATGTCAGTGGGAAAGAGCAATCATCTCATATGCTGCAAAAACCCCTCCAGTGATCTTTTTCAAAACCAAGGCTCCTATGAAGAAAGGACATCTGACATTTTAAAACTTTGGTATGGTCAAACCACCCAACATCACTCCTACCTCCTTTTCCAGACAACCAATCCTTGTTTCAAATTGCCCAAGAGCCAAAACCGCTACCTCGCCACACAGAGTATGCTTCCCATGGCCATGCCTCTTTCCCTCACGCTCAGTAAATTGCCTCCATGAAGGGTTAATTCAACCACGGCCTTTTACTCCAAGTTGTTTTCCAAGTAGCTGAGAGAAAAGGTCTCTTGTTACAAACATGGCTTCTGGGCATTTGGTGATGCTTTCCCTTTTCTCTCTCTCTGTACCACAAAAGGATCTTTTGTTCTCATCTCTCTGTCTCATTTACTCTCCCCCACCCTGCTCTCGCCTCTTCCCTCCATTGGCTGCCAAGTGACTAAGGAATGGCAAAAAATGACCATAGCTTGGTCATGGCAAATATTTCTTCACCTATTATCTGATAGAGACCTTGAGCATCTATGTGAAGGGCCCTCTGCCTTCCCCCGGGCTTTTCTTAGAAATGGGGAAAAATGAGTCAGACACAACAGGGCAGGATATAAGTTGAATCAGCCCAACATGCTAATGAAAATGTCTTGTGAATTGAGTCATGGTGCCTGCTTCAGGAAAATGAAATGATAGGGACCCAGAACTGGCAGGAATTGAGTGGCAGCTTCAGCAGGTCTAGATTTTTATGGGAACTTGGCATTTATTAAAAAATACATGGGAGGCACAAAAAAAAAGTCACTTTCTAGCCTTCACATTTACTGATTCAGCTCTTTGGAAGCTGGAGCCATCACTCTTGGATAGGTTGTAGTGTTGCATGGTTTCTCTGCTCTATTGCCGTAAAACTTCATGCGTATGATCTACCACAAAAAAGTTGTGGCAAATCCCGAGGAACATTATGTCTTCCCACACCCCATTGAAATTATACCTCAGGCATTCCCACAGACATCCTATCTATAGTATCCTTGCACACACTGCTCCACCGAGTCCTCTTACACGTACACAGATAAGTAAAAGATTGCATGGCACCAAAGTCACTGAAACTTCTACAATGACCTCTCTGCAACAAAAACAATTCCTTAGCCAAATTCCCACATCCCTCCCTTTACAGCATTCAGGTATATACTTCATTGATACTGCCTTTTGCAAAAATAAAATTCTTCAGTTTCACTTGAAGCAAATCCTCCTGCCTTTCTGCTCATCTTCTCTACTCACCCTCTTGACTCCTCTGGCTGCCCTTTGTCCTGAGTCCATCTCAGTCCATGTCACGCTTTAGGTGAACACAGCACATGCTGCCTGGGTCCACCTGCCAAGCTTTCTGCACTCTTCTCCCGTTCAGTGCCTTAAATGTTTTGGAAGGTCCTAGAAACCAATCACTAAATTTCAGTCTTAGCAATGTCCCGCACACACACATACAAAGTTGCGGATGTAAGGCGTTATGAAGAGAATTTTTACTCCTGTAGAGAAAGGGAATGGACTATACAGATAAAAGGGCCATTATATTCCCACATTAGAAGGACTTCTTGTCTGGTGGATTTTAACCAAGCTGGTTAAAACATCATGAAAACGATGCACTGACCAACTCTGCATGACTCTGCCCACAAAGATTTGTGCTTAGTCAACCATATCTGTTTCAAAACAGTGTGCAGAGCAGCTTTCACTGTAAAGCCTCAAACTAATCTAATATGTAGCAATTAAGGCATATACAACAATTCTTTTTCCTGCCTTCTGGCTTGATAGCATCTAAATGAACCCCAGTATAGTCACAGAGATCCTTACTGCAATCCCAGCTGTGCCCCACCGTTCCCACAGTAGCTCTATCGTGCTTGCCAGTAGCATGCAGTCAGCCCTAGTAGATAAACAATGATCATATCCATCAAAAAGGACAACCAAAGTACCCTGAGATGAAGAATTTTGCCCTTGTCAAATAAGCAAGTCTTTGGAAGATCCAGAAACTCGTTAATTCAAATGTTGTGCATCTATCGTTATGAACACAAACCTCCCCACCAAGCAGTGCTCCTGATGAAGCAATGCATTGCTGGGTTCTCTTGGAAGCCCCCATTAAGCAATGGTGAAACTTTATGGAAAATATTTTCCTTCTCCCTGGTTTCAATTCCTCACAGGTTGGGATCCCACACTCCCCAAGTGAAGACTATTATAATCAAAGGCATTATACTGCCTAGAGAGCCCTGCCAGGGTCATCTTTGCACCCTATGGAGACCAGGAGGTCAGCTGTTGAAGTCCCTTTGGAAAAAAGAATCTACCACCATCTCTTTCACAGATGAGAAGCCCAAGGATGGATTATGGATTCTTACTTAGATAATTTTGGATGAATCAAGAAAAGAGAGGAGGGATAGCTAGATGGCTAAATAAAGCCAATGAGATCACATGTTCCGCCTTTTTATCTGCTTTTCTCTTTCTGCTTTTGGACAACAAAGCTTCTTTTGATACAGAAGAAGAGGGAGTAGAGAGAGTGGGGAGAGGGGGTGCCAGAGTCACCCCAATGGCCCCTGGTCACTTATCCACGCTCCTTAATGTGATGTTCCCACTGGCAGAGACAGAAAAAACCAATGATCTCATGATTCCAGAAACGATTCATGCAAACAGCCCTGGGAGATCAGGGGTGAAGGGGACAGGAAAGAGGGGTAAAGGATGAGTGAGAATAAAGGCAAGAAAGGGACAGGAAAGGATAGAAGTAACAGGGAAAGGGAACATGGGAAGCAGGACCTTGGAGGGCAACTGTGAATGGTGGTAGACACTGAAGGTCAGAATCCAAAAGAGGATGTGTAGAGGGATTGTAGAGAAAAGGAGAAGAAAGAGGAGTCTTTAGACCAAGGGTAACAGGACTGGTGGAAGAAGGTTAGGTGTGGTATTTTATAGCAGGACTGGGGGCAAAGTCAGGGGTAAGAGTTGATTGAGTTGTTGAAATGCAGGAAAAGGGGGCTGGGCTCATCCTCAGGGATGAGGAACAAGGGCTTGATCTGATGGTGAGAAGGGAATGAGGGGAAAATACCTAGGGAGTTAGGAGCAGAAGAGTTAAGACTTGCTGAAACTTGCTACTTCTGCATTCTGCTACACAAAACCAGGTCACCAAATCTGACAAGAAAATAATCCTAGTCTCTCTCAGTCTCAGAGCCGAGAGATGCCAGAGAGATTTATTACCTGAGGCATTCAGCCATGTCCAAAGCAGGCAGTGGTGAGGCAGTGGGGCTGAAGACAGGCAGTCTGGTTTCCACTTTTCCCTTTGATTGGGCTGATCTCTCTGCAGGAGACCTTTACACCTACACAGAGGAGCACTACTGGTGTGTTACACCTACCTGCCAGCAAGCCATTTCCTTCAGCTTTCTTCCTTTCCTGCCCTCACATCCTTTTGTTCCTCCTTCCCTTCTTCTCTCCCTCTATCCTTCCTCACTACCTTACCAAAGGGAAACAAGAGCTCAGCACAGTTGGCAGGAGACATCCCACCTTCTTCTCCATTCCCGCAGGGGATGTGTCACCCCAACAGCATTTACCCCAAACCAGTGAAGCAGCCACGGCCCCACAGGAGACTTTTGAGCCTGCAGGGTTTCTGATAGAGCCAGGACAAAGAGTGGGATGTAAGACTGGGGAAACAACTAAAAGAAAAAGTGTCTCTCACAATAAGCTGCCATCTCTATGTTTCACAGCTCTCCCCAACACTGGTTTGTCCCAAGGGCTCATCACATCTGCCCCTCCCCTGTCTGCTCTGTGGCAGCTAATCAGTGACCCAGTGACAGTCTCTGTCCGTCACTCATCCCTGCACGCAATGGGGTAATTAAACCCTGACCCTGGGCTCCTTTTATCCATTTCCTCTGCAGTCACTCCCCAAAACAGCAGAGGGGAGGGCCTGCTGCGGAGGCTTCTGCCCCAGTCTCCAGCTGTAATGAAGATGAAAAGTGCAGGAAAGACTTGCTGTGAAAAGAAAGATGCTGAGGCAAAGAGGCATTGAGTGGTACAAGGCTTCCCACATGTTTGTGTTGAGCTTTGCTGACCTACTTTCATCAGGCAAGGCTTTTGTAAACCTTCAGTTCCTTACCATTATGCCAAGGTTCCTCAGAATGCTTCCCCTACCCAAGCACACCTATAGAAAACCCACCACTCCTCTGCATGTCCTCAGGGCAGTGCCAGGTGTGATGCCCAGCTCAGGTCTAGCAAAGCTTTACAGGAGCCTCAGTATATCCAGCCCTGGCCTTGCTCTTCCGCAATACCAATACAAAGCTTCTGCACTCCCCGGTGTGAGCCCATTGCCTCCACTCAGACTAAGCCCAGTGCCTCAGGCCTGACACATTGGTCTTTCCTCATTAAATACCTGCAGAAGGGGAGAGGGAGTTCTTGGTGACAGGGTGCATCCCATGGAGTACAGCGGATGGACACAGGGACTGGCCAGGACAAGGTCATGTTGCCCTTGTCTGCACAGCAGGACAATGGAGGATGCACCCCATGACAGGTAGGAGTCACAAAACGCCATGAAATTCTTTTTTTGTTTGTTTTGTTTTTTTTTTTTTTAACTTTCTTTCTGCTTTCTGGAACTCCACAAAATTATTACACAGATTGATAAACAGCCAGAAATGATGTCGAGCAATCCAGACTTTGCTTTTTCCTCCCTACTCCGAGTAGGGAAGCTGCCTTCCACCCACGCATGAGCAAGAAGGGCCGGGGCCAGCCAGGGAAGGGCATGACGGGTAAAGCAGTGTCCCCGAACAATTAAGCACTGTCCCAGGCACTGCACACCCTTGTCCCGGGAACAAAAGAGTCACACACAAGAGACCTGACTGTGAAGCCTCCATCCGCTTTCATCACTGACCCCCAGGGCAGTCAGGGCACAAGGTCAGCCCACTTAAACTCCAAACTCAGCCCGAAATAGAGATGGGAAGTGGGCAAGGGTGGCCAACTGCAGGGGTCCCCAATCATTTGAGGGGTTCTTTGACTGAGCCATTTCATTTCATCAAAGACACATTTTTTTCTGGAAGGAAAGTGGAGAGCAGTGGGTGTGAAGGGAGTAAGGGGGAGGCAGGGTGTTCACCGTGAATTATGACCACTCTAAACAAGAGTCTTTTACATTGCAGAGGTGAGGAGAGGATGGACTAATTGGCCATGTTAGATCCATGCATAAGGAGGGCAAGTCTCTGGCTGCTTCCCACCCTTCACGCTGCCACTGGTCATGAGATGTGGTCCCCCATATGTCCTCTTGCTATTCCACTGTGGAGCTCAACATCCCAGGGGTTCATCCCAAGCACCACAAGGTTTGACAGCACCTTGCCAGACCAGCAGTGCCCCAGGGCTGTGCAATATTTTGTGGTCATGCTGCTGGTGTGGAAAGGCTGAAAATTGCCTTACAAATAAAAAACAATCAACCAAGCTCGGGCTCATGCTTTCCACCTGTAGGATCTCAGAAAACCTCTCAGGCTTTACATTGCTGTTTTTTTCAGGTTGCAAATAGTGCCTTTGTAAGCAATGCTTTCACAGAGGTAACAGCTGTACCTTTTGGAGGTCAGCACTGAGCAGTGTTTAGCAGTAGGTAGGAACAGATGCTTCTGAGAGTTACCTCTTTGGCTGGGAGGAGAAATCTGTGGAGGACTGAAACACAAAATACAGTGCATCTGCTACAGAGCATTGTCCATTTCACCCGACTTCCCTCTGGGTAAACATCTAAGAATCTTAAATGCAAGACATTTCAAAGGAAGGACAATTGAAACACCAAGTGAAAGCAGCCTCCTATTCCACCTCAGTAAGGCTGTCTCCCACCTGCACCACGTAGAGGCTGCTGCAGGTATTTGGAGCAGAAGTGGGGCAGGGACAGGGTAAAGCGGGGTGTGGAGTGGTGGGCAGGGAATACAATACCCACACTTACTCACTGGAAGTTGCCCCCAGAACAGACAACATGGCTCAAGCGACAGCAATCAAGGAGGATGTTAGCTCAGAGTTAGTTGTGTTGACACTGAAAACAGTTGCAGAAAAGTAGCCAGAAACACAAGATTCAGCACAGTCCCAGTACACAGAAATGCATCTGAGTGCCAGGAAGCTAACCAGTCATGCAACGTGTGATCTGCTTGTGGACTCCTTATTACACATGATGAAAGACAAGCATAAGGGAGTTTTGACTCTTAGAGTCAAACTTTTCACGGATTGTGTATTTGGGGGTGGAAAAATGTCTCTGTGTGCAAACTGAGCCCTCTTGATCCAAGCTGTATTGGTAAACTGTGAGCAGTAAGACAAATTTTCAGCAAAAGCTGCGTTTCACAATTTTTATACAATTAATCAGATTTATTCTTGAAAATTAACAGCGTCCTAGGATTTTTTTTTTTTTTACATGTTGGCTAGCCTTATTTTTTTTTTATTTTTTTATTTTAGGCAACCATTTTCTTCAGTAATTCATTACTTTTTCCCTTTGAAGGAGGCAATTGGCTGGATTTCTAATAGTCAGACAGACATTGCTTTAGGGCACATGCAGATTCATTCTCCATCTCACACAAAGAGAATCCAATCGATCTTGGACACACTGGGGCAGCTGTGCACAAAAGGCAGGGTCAGTCAGCACACACATACAAAAGCCAACGATTAGGCACATACTGAAGGACATGCACAACCCACAGACATCACTGGAAGAGCACAAAAGCAAGGCACATCAGACCTACAGGTTTTGGTCTTGTCGGTGTCAGCAGGTCTGGTTTTTCACCTCAGGCCAGTTCTGCCTATTGTCTTTCTTTCTAATGGCAGGAGCTACCAAAGGAGACATTCACTGCTCATTCTTCTCCCTTGCAGCCCTGCTACCAGAAGCAGACAGCAGGAGAAATGAGCTCCATGACTTCTTTTAACCAGCCTGTTGCCCAGCCATGCACAAGGTCCTGAGCAATCCCCTTGGACGCAAGCAAATGATTCACGTTATGCAGGTGTTCTTCTGGATGCGGGGCGGGGGAAACTCTTGGTACTCTATTTGTCCTAGTGCTAAAGTAGGAGAAACACCCCCCCTTTGCAAACCCTGTATCCGGGCCTCTTCCTGCAGCAGCAGCAGCTCCGGGCAGTGGCCACACGGTGGCGGTGCCCCCCTAGAAATGGATTAAATTTTCACTGTCTTTAGGGATGGCTATTCCACCACCACTCTGGGCTGATGTAACAGTCTTTACCCACCCTCATAGTGATTCCCTCCTCCCCTCCCCTCCCTCCTTTTTATTGCATTGTAATTCCATCTTACAGCTTGCAACCCCTGCTTCTTGTCTTCTGGTATGCAAAAGCCCTGGGAAGAGTCTGGCTCTGTCCTCTTTGTATCATCCTCAGCCTTAGTCAAGCACTGTTGCACTGCTGAGTCCCAGTGAGCTACTCGTGCAGAGATCAGGGCCTGGCTCATCAATTCTGGAGCTTCACTGATGTAAAACTGTCAGCGGCCAGGGTCAGATGTCAGTCTCTTCTCTTCAGAGAGCTCCCACCAGAAGGACTGCGTTTCTCTTTCAGCTTCCCTTCATAAATAAATCACATCTTAGACACAGGACTTCAAAATGATTATTAACAACACGCTCTTGCCCTTGTACTCCAGCACTGTGGGTGGCTTCAGCTGTTTTTTTGATGTATGCAGACAAGAGGGTCACAGGGCTGCACACCACAAACACTAACCACTCTCAGACAGCAAGAGAGGTCATTGTCATGGGCCAGCCCTTGTTCCTAGTCATGGAGGTGTTTCCAGTTCAAAGGGTTCAGTGTTGGGGTTTTTTTTTTTGATCTACATCAGTGAGTCGGGTTTGGCAGCCTGGTAATTGCTCAGAAGTCAGCAGTGGCTGGAAGAGATGACACATACTGCAACAAGGCAGCCACATGCTTCTGGGAAATCAAAGCATCCTCCCAGTGATGCTGCTGTCTCGATGGAGGCAGGAAAACCATCTGGACACCCGACCACTGCCCCCACACACATCACAGAGGATGGAGCACGGGAGCACCGTGGGTTTGCTTACAGCTGTGCTCCCACATCACTGCTTCCAGGGGTCACTGCTGGCCTGCCAGCAGCAGGGGTGATTGTGCCAACCAGTTTCACGGAATCACAGCATCAGCTAGGTTNAAAAGCTGCGTTTCACAATTTTTATACAATTAATCAGATTTATTCTTGAAAATTAACAGCGTCCTAGGATTTTTTTTTTTTTTACATGTTGGCTAGCCTTATTTTTTTTTTATTTTTTTATTTTAGGCAACCATTTTCTTCAGTAATTCATTACTTTTTCCCTTTGAAGGAGGCAATTGGCTGGATTTCTAATAGTCAGACAGACATTGCTTTAGGGCACATGCAGATTCATTCTCCATCTCACACAAAGAGAATCCAATCGATCTTGGACACACTGGGGCAGCTGTGCACAAAAGGCAGGGTCAGTCAGCACACACATACAAAAGCCAACGATTAGGCACATACTGAAGGACATGCACAACCCACAGACATCACTGGAAGAGCACAAAAGCAAGGCACATCAGACCTACAGGTTTTGGTCTTGTCGGTGTCAGCAGGTCTGGTTTTTCACCTCAGGCCAGTTCTGCCTATTGTCTTTCTTTCTAATGGCAGGAGCTACCAAAGGAGACATTCACTGCTCATTCTTCTCCCTTGCAGCCCTGCTACCAGAAGCAGACAGCAGGAGAAATGAGCTCCATGACTTCTTTTAACCAGCCTGTTGCCCAGCCATGCACAAGGTCCTGAGCAATCCCCTTGGACGCAAGCAAATGATTCACGTTATGCAGGTGTTCTTCTGGATGCGGGGCGGGGGAAACTCTTGGTACTCTATTTGTCCTAGTGCTAAAGTAGGAGAAACACCCCCCCTTTGCAAACCCTGTATCCGGGCCTCTTCCTGCAGCAGCAGCAGCTCCGGGCAGTGGCCACACGGTGGCGGTGCCCCCCTAGAAATGGATTAAATTTTCACTGTCTTTAGGGATGGCTATTCCACCACCACTCTGGGCTGATGTAACAGTCTTTACCCACCCTCATAGTGATTCCCTCCTCCCCTCCCCTCCCTCCTTTTTATTGCATTGTAATTCCATCTTACAGCTTGCAACCCCTGCTTCTTGTCTTCTGGTATGCAAAAGCCCTGGGAAGAGTCTGGCTCTGTCCTCTTTGTATCATCCTCAGCCTTAGTCAAGCACTGTTGCACTGCTGAGTCCCAGTGAGCTACTCGTGCAGAGATCAGGGCCTGGCTCATCAATTCTGGAGCTTCACTGATGTAAAACTGTCAGCGGCCAGGGTCAGATGTCAGTCTCTTCTCTTCAGAGAGCTCCCACCAGAAGGACTGCGTTTCTCTTTCAGCTTCCCTTCATAAATAAATCACATCTTAGACACAGGACTTCAAAATGATTATTAACAACACGCTCTTGCCCTTGTACTCCAGCACTGTGGGTGGCTTCAGCTGTTTTTTTGATGTATGCAGACAAGAGGGTCACAGGGCTGCACACCACAAACACTAACCACTCTCAGACAGCAAGAGAGGTCATTGTCATGGGCCAGCCCTTGTTCCTAGTCATGGAGGTGTTTCCAGTTCAAAGGGTTCAGTGTTGGGGTTTTTTTTTTTGATCTACATCAGTGAGTCGGGTTTGGCAGCCTGGTAATTGCTCAGAAGTCAGCAGTGGCTGGAAGAGATGACACATACTGCAACAAGGCAGCCACATGCTTCTGGGAAATCAAAGCATCCTCCCAGTGATGCTGCTGTCTCGATGGAGGCAGGAAAACCATCTGGACACCCGACCACTGCCCCCACACACATCACAGAGGATGGAGCACGGGAGCACCGTGGGTTTGCTTACAGCTGTGCTCCCACATCACTGCTTCCAGGGGTCACTGCTGGCCTGCCAGCAGCAGGGGTGATTGTGCCAACCAGTTTCACGGAATCACAGCATCAGCTAGGTTGGAAAAGACCCCTGAGATCATCAAGTCCAAACCGTGACTGAACATCACCATGGCACTAAATGCCGTGTTCAGTCTTTCCTTAAACACCTCCAGGGGTGGTGGCTCCACCACCTCCCTCAGCAGTCTGTTCCAAAGTCTGATCAACTTTTCTGTGAAGAAGTTCTTCCTAATGTCCAACCTAAACCTTCGCTGGCTCAGCTTGGTGTTATGTCCTCTCATCCTGTCACTTGTTACCTGGGAGAAGAGGCTGCCCCTCAGCTGGCTACAGCCTCCTGTCAGGCAGGAGAGAGCAATAAAGTCTCCTCTGAGCATCCTTTCCTCCAGACTAAACAACTCCAGCTCCCTCAGCTGCCCCTCATAAAACTTGTGCCTCCAGACCCTTCTCTGGACACACTCCAGCACCTCAAGTGTCCTTCTTGCAGTGAGGGACCCAGGATTCAAGGCGTGGAATGCCTTGTACAAAACACGTGGAAGAATCCTTTCCCTGGTCCTGCTGGCCACACTGTTTCTGATCCAGGCCAGGATGCCATTGGCCCTTTGGCCACCTGGGCACACTGCTGGCTCACGCTCAGCACCCCCTTTTCCACTGGACAGCTTTCCAGCCACTCCGCCCCAAGCCCGTAGCACTGGAGGGGGTTATGGGGACCCAAAGTGTACGACCCAGCACTTGGTCTTGTTGAACCTCAGCGCTTTTTGTGTCCCTGAACCATCACTGCGGGAAGCAGAAAGAGAGAGAGGGAGGGAGCGGGGGAAGCGAAGGGGACTGCGGGCCGCGGGCAGCGCCGCTCCCAAGATGGCGGCGGGGAGCGCGCCCGTCCCCATGGCAACGCGGGGAGCGCGCGCGCGCGCAGGGGGGCGGGGCTCCGCCGCGCGGCCCCGGCGGTGACGTGTCGGCGGGGTCTGGCGGCCGCTTCCGGTGAGCTCGGGCCCCTCAGGGACGCCCCCCGGCGGCTGCCCCGGGACGGGCCCTGTGGGCATGGGGGGCGCTCTGCCACCCGCTGTCCCTGCCCTGCCATCCCCTGTGCCTTCCCTGCCACCCCTTTCCCCTTCCCTGCCACCCCCTGTTCCTTCCCTGCCACCCCTTTCCCCTTCCCTGCCACCCCCTGCCCCTTCCCTGCCCTGGTGCCTTGCGGTCGGCTGTGGTGGGCTTTAGGAGGCCGCAGCCAAAGCCTGCCTGCTGGCTGCCGCCCGAATTTGAATAATGGGAAACGAAACGGTGTTTGTGCATGGGGAAGTAACGAGGCAGCTTCCACAAAGAGCCACGGGGGCTTTTTTCTGTGCTTTGGAAATGCTGCAGGTGTGTCAGGTTTGGGTTGTTGGGTTTTTTGGGTTTTTTTTGAAACGTGCAGCATTCAAACTCGAGGACCTTCTGTCTTAAGCGGAGCAGAGGCCCAGAGACATTTGACATGTTTGTCATCTTTGATATAAGAGCGGAGACCACAATGTGGCATTCATTAAAAAAAAAACACCCAAAGAGAAGGAGATCAATATGATGGACTGGTTCTCTGCGGTTTTCTATCGAATCACTCGTTTATTGGGGTTTATTCTGTTCTTTCTTCCCCAGGGAGTTTGAAATAAGCAGCGTCAGACAAATAGGCTCTACTTAACCAAAACAATGTTTGCAGATTTGGACTATGATATTGAGGAAGATAAGCTGTGAGTATTTCACTTGTCTTTTCTTGTTTTTTTTTCTAACAATAGAAATAGTCTTTGCAGCCAGGACCTAACGAGCTGATAAATTTACCCGCTCCTGACATTGTGCTGAACGTCAGGCTTGCTGTTTAGTCCTGATTTCTTGCTCCCTCTGGAGACCAGGGATGAGGCATCACTGTGCTGGTGAGCAAAGGACAATGTTTGTGTTGCTCTGCAGTGACTGCCCTGTTTTTCTGATTGCAAAGCAGTGCTGACAGGTCTTCTTAAATTAGTGGCCTTAGCCGGAGGGAAAAATCCTTGCAATGGACAAAAGATAATAAAAGGCAAGAATAAGTGGAAACTCTGGACTCCTTTGGTCTGTGAGGAGGAGAACACTCATTTCCTGAGCAAGGAGAAGGTTTGATGAGATTAGCAACTAATTTAACATCGAGCACTCGATTTGCATCTTACTTATGCTGTGCAAGTTTTCCTCTCGCTCCAGCACTAAATGCAGCATTAAATTCCTCAGTGTCTAGCAATGGATGAGAGTGCCTCTCCCACCTCTAATCCTTGCATGAAGGCCCAAAAGAAGGTAGCCCAGAAGGTGTTCCTGCTGGCCCATGCTGCTAGACTCTGTGGCAGAAACGAAGGGATGAATTCAAATGTGCAGCGCCCATTATGTTTTCCATTTGTATCAACTCAGATACTGGAGTTATTTCATACACAGGCAGCCCTGCCTACGTGTTCAGTGACTCCTTTCTCCTTCTAGGGGCATCCCCACTGTACCTGGGACAGTCACCCTGAAGAAGGACTCCCAGAACCTGATTGGGATCAGCATTGGAGGAGGAGCACAGTACTGCCCCTGTCTCTACATTGTGCAGGTGGGCACTGGGGAGGAAGAATAAACCATCTTGGTAAAACAGTTTTGGCCTGAGAGAAACCTATACCGTTTGTTTTTGTCAAAGTGAGAGATGACATCCCACTTTTCAGTAAGATTTTCTTACCCTAGTGCCTAATAGGTGTGGAAGAATTAAATTAAGAGTTCTGGAATTGTCCTTCTCTTTGGAGAGTGTGTTGAAATTCACAGGGGAACAGTGTGACATGCTCAACATGAGGAAATCATATGCTTGAGGAGGTACACTCTGGAGGCAAGAGCTTCCTGAGAAAACAAGAGGATCAGCCCACCTCTTAGTTTGGGAAGGGGGAAAACTGGCTCCACCATGAACAAAGTACAACTGAATTAAACAGGAGGAATGTAATCGTTCAGGGTTTGTTATTTAGCCCTGCATTCACCTTTTCCTCCCTCTTGATTCCAGACCTTCTGTGTTTTTCTCCTCTTTCTCCTCCCTGCTAGGTGTTTGATAACACTCCAGCAGCCTTAGATGGCACCGTAGCAGCTGGTGATGAAATCACAGGAGTGAATGGGAAGTCCGTCAAAGGCAAGACCAAGGTGGAGGTGGCTAAGATGATACAGATGGTAAAGGTGAGAGGTAGGAGGGGGCCACTCTAACTTCTGAGTTGTACTTGACAGTTTATTGTCCTTGGGTAAAGGAAGCCACAGCTACTTGATTCCAGCTCAGCAGTTTTGGATTTGCTCTTTCTACAGGGAGAAGTGACAATACACTACAACAAGCTTCAGGCTGACCCAAAGCAGGGCAAGTCTTTGGATATTGGTAAGACTGGTTTCTTTCACGCTTAAAATAATGGGGAGGGGTGAAAGATTGGTCCCAGCTAAAACCAAAGTAAAATTCTGTTTCCTTTCTTGCTCTTGGCTCAGTCATCTTGAAATGGATACTGCCAAAGAGAATTACAGGTTTAAAAACATCCTTCCCTGACTTCTTGAAATAATCTTGAAAGTCAGATCAAGGCTTGTGGGAGACTTGTTTTTCTGTGCTGTGTTTAGCATAGAGGAGGGCTCTTAACTGCGTAATAATTTAATTAATTTATTTTTAATACATGTAAGCCTTGCTGACCTATTGAGATTTTTAGCTGTACACAGCAATGTGTCAATCAAAAAACACTGTTGGCAATTTCTCAGTTTGGAGAACAGTGATGAAATACCTGTCTACACTGAGTTTTGTACAAACATAGATTTTATGGAAGAGAGGGGAGCCTTTATGACTAAAACAAAGTGTGTGTTTTGAACTAAATCTGCAAAGCTGTCTCTCACTTTTAAAAAAAATCTGTCTATTCTGTTTGCTCTCGTTTCTTTTCATGGTGATTATGGTGCTAATGAACTGACAGGGATTCAGGAAAATCCTGAGTAGTGGGATGGACTTCTGAGGAAACAGAAGTGTCATGAGAATATGGAATTTTTTTCAGAGATGCTGAACACTGTGGCTTAAGCTGAGTTCTTGGAATCTTCAGGCACCACAAGTTTGCCTCAAAATAAACGTGTCTGAGTCATCTGATGCCAAAGAGGGCATACCTGTCTCTAGTAATTTGCAGGATGTGACCACCAAAGACAGAAATTTCATCAAGAGGTGACAAAAGGGTATAACTAGGATTCAAAAGATAAAAGTAAGGGAAGGGACAACACTGCACTTTAAATCCTGTTTATCTTGCTTTCAGCCTCATCTCCTGACTTCAATTTAAGTAATACAGCAGGTAGCATAAGCAAAGTTTAGTTCCAGGTACCGTGATAGGTAGCTTACAGCAAAGTGAATAGTCTTACAAAAGAATTGCTGGAGCTGTATTGATTGAGATATGTAGGATGTGACAGCAGAACAGAGAGGCATATTAAAAGATGTGTTATGCATGACTGGACCAGAAGGTCCTGTTTCTGTGGTATTCTTTCTGGTTGCTACCTCAATGCTGGGTTAAGTGCAGTTTATCCAGTGCCTGGGAAACCAGTGAAGTGTGCTAGTGAGCTTTTCATGTCCATAGAAATGACCCTGATCCTGGTTTGCAACTCTGTTTTTGGCCTTTAGTACTGAAGAAGGTAAAACACCGACTGGTAGAGAACATGAGCTCAGGGACAGCAGATGCCCTGGGGTTAAGCCGAGCCATACTTTGCAATGGTAAGTATTATCCAGGACATTTCCTTAAGGGAACACTTACCCACTTGTGTTTACCTACTTTCTATTGTAACTTGCATGGTCTGCATTATTTCTTACAATTCTTCCATTCTACCCTGCCTCACTGTTGTGATTGCCTCTGCCCTTCCTGAATGATACAGCCTGTCACGGGGGCCATTTGAATGTTAGCTCAGATCAAATTAATTTAAAGCAGAGACCCATAGGTGATGACCTGAAACTATAAAATAAGTTTGCAGTTATTTTAAAAGCTTCCCCCACTGTTGTACGACAGAACAGGCATTCAGAGGTGAGGGGAATTTGAAGCAAATATATGAAACTGATGTTTTTCCACTCAATCAGGGATTAAACATGTCCTGAATTTGACTGTGATAATTCTGTATTGTGATTCTTGTTTCTATTTAGATGGACTAGTGAAGAGATTAGAGGAACTGGAGAGGACTGCAGAGTTATACAAAGGTAAACTGCATCTTCCATCAGACACCAGATGGGAGAGAAGGATGCCTCCATTATGTTTCAGTGAAGTGACTTAAATGTTTTTTCTGGCTTCCATCACAGGCTTGACAGAGCACACCAAGAGTCTTCTCATGGCTTTTTTTGAGCTCTCTCAGACACACAGAGGTAAAGAATCTTGAGCAAAGGGAGCACAAATTCTTTAACCTCCAGTTTCAGGAGTTTTAGTCAGTACTTAAATATGTGATTCCCTCACTCAAAGAAAACTAAGAGTTGCAGAAATGAGCTGAGAAGGGCTGCTCTCCTGCATTAGCAGTCTTGGTACTAACAGAGGTCCCATCTTTCACATGAGACATTGAAGAAATGCCCTGCCAACGTCTCGTCTTTAGGGAATATGTGACATCATTCCTCAGCTAATTTTAGGGTTATGGGAGGGACTTGTAATATTGGAGGCAAGATTTTTCTCCAGGGTCGACCTCTTCTTTCATCTGTTTGTATTTATTCCGCTCACCCAGCATTTGGAGATGTTTTCTCTGTCATTGGTGTAAGGGAGCCACAACCAACTGCCAGCGAAGCCTTTGTGAAATTTGCTGATGCCCATCGCAACATTGAGAAGTTTGGGATTCACCTTCTGAAAACAATTAAGCCGGTAAAGAATTTAACCATAGGAGTAAAGGGTCTGGAGAAGAGGGGAATCTAGAAAGGCAGAAGCCTGTCTTTGAAGGTGTGGTCTTAAAGTTCATTCATTGTGGGAAGAATGGTCCTTGTCTGCTTTCCTTCAGGGAACTCTTCATAATGAAAAGAATGTGAGAGGTAACATAGTGAATATATCAATCTTGTCCCTGTGACTTTTGCACGTGACTATATTCCTCTCCTTTTTGGCATGAGGGGGTAGTTTGATTAGTGTAGTACTTGATATTGGTACCCATAATTAAAAGAGGTCACCAAAGGAGTTTAGGTAAGCCATCCAGGAACAATTTAAGGAATTTCAATCAATATATTTGAGTGAGAGTCTCCAGAGAATCCATCTGCTCAGTTTAGCAAAGACAGTGTTGGTTTGGGCACTGCTTCCAGCTAGAGCTGTTTTCAGAACCAGCTGAAAATGAAACAGGATGGGTCAAAAGCAGATGTATTCAGACTAGAAGCGAGTAATTTATTTCTAGCACTGGAACCACTTGCCAGTGACAGTAATGAAGACTCTAACCATGGCAATTCTGAGTCATGAACTGAACATTTTCTTTCAAATATGCTGTAGTTCAGAAAAGAGTTAACTCGAGGCAGTCTCATGACCTACGCTGGGTAGAAGGTTAGTTGATGAATTGTAGTCACGCCTTTTATATTCAGCAACAGGGTGTTTCCCTTGCAGATGCTTACTGACTTGAACACGTATCTGAATAAAGCCATTCCTGACACAAGGCTGACTATCAAAAAATACCTGGATGTCAAGTTTGAATATTTGGTGAGCTACTTGCTTTTGGGGTTTTTTTAAGTGCTGGTTGAAATTAAGTTTCATAGAATCATCCTGAAAGTCACATATAGCCTATACAGTCACATATCCATCCTTCCACAATCCATGAGAGAGTGCATCATTTTTCCCAGTTCTTTGTTTACTGCTGGATTACTCTTGATTCAGACACTTGCTTTTGACCTAATACTTCTCACTGGTAAGGAAGATCTCCCAGAACTCGGGTGATTTATTTTCTAAATGAATTAATTTCCTGATTTATTTGTAAAGAGTTCCTGTGCAACTTATGCTCTTGAACTCCTCTAAATAACTCTCCAGTCCATTTTTTTTCTGGTAATTTTGGGTAGTCTTTCTTTAGCCAAAGTAAACAACTGTCAAGTCATATTTGCTTTCATTTAGACCCTGCCTTTTATTATTTTCTCCATTTCACTCCCCCCTTGTTTGCTACACTCAAAAAGGATGTGGTTGCTAAGCACACCTGTTCTGTAACTTTAGGAATCTATTTCCCTGTACTCATTGAGAGAAGTATTTGGAGCTGCAGCCCTAAGGCAAGGGAATTTGGCAGCATCTCTTCTTACATCCATCCTTTCTGCAATTAATCCTTTTTGCCCTCTTTATTTCTGTCTCATACTTGTACTGTGTTTTCCCAAACAGCACATGAATACAGGATTTTTCTCTTACTAGATTATACTTACCTAAAGTATTTGCCTCTGTAATAAAAATATTAAGCACTTTCTCTCACCCCCACTCTTCCCTCTCCCCATCTTTCTCTAAATAGGTTTTCTTTCCACCTTGGATGTTTAATATACTCTGATCCCACTGTGCTTTCCTCAGTGTCTCTAACATTGAAGGAAGGCTTGAAATTATACAACCCTGTGGGTGTGGGTGGATGATGAAATTTCCTATAATTTTTAATATTTCCTTCTTCTTTTGCCTTTTTTTTTTAACTATTTTAAATTCTGCAAAGTCTTACTGCCTGAAAGTCAAAGAGATGGATGATGAAGAGTACACCTGCATTGTGAGTACCAGTACAATTGCAAAAGCACTTTGGTGCCTGTCAGCACCCAAACTAGTGAATGCATCCTAAGAATTATACACGTTTGTTCTCAGTGTATTAGAAACTGGGGTCCTTAAATGCTACCTGGGAGGCACTGCCAGTAATGAATCCCTGGTGCTGTGGAATAGTAGAGGGAGCAGACTTCTCTGCAGCTTGTTTGCTCAGTGGCTGCCTGTCTCAGTGTTTAAGCATGATTAGGTTATGTAAGGAGGATTAAGGTGTTATCTTCACAGATTCCATTTGTGTGTAGTGTACAGCTTATCATTAATTCTGGACCTGTTTCTGAGAAATGGAGGTTTAGCTTCTCCTCAGCAAAACTCATGTGAAACTGCATTTGTAAGTGAAGAAAATTGATTAAAGGATCTCTCTTAACAATAGGGGGTTTATAGCTTAGAGTTTTATGACTTTAATCCTTAACAGCTCTGTTTAAGATAGCTAAAAGTGTCCCATACATCCCAGTTTCCCTGCATAAGTCAGATCTTTTTTTATCTTAGGTATTGATCTCAGAGCAGGCATTTGATTTTTTGGAATGCCTAGTTTTCAAGTGCCAGGAAGGAATAAAACTTAACTAACACAGCTTTTCATTATATCTTTCTTTCCAAATGGGAAGGAAACAATCCCAGTCTTGCCCAGCAGGGTAACATCCATGGATTTTGGCACATGCAGCAGGCTGCAGTCTGTGACACAGATTTTTATATATGTTATATTTACGAGTGCAGGGGAAGAATGTTGTTTTGCTGACAGACCTAGCTCCTTTCTCTGAAAACTGTTTTGCGGGACAATGTATAGGTCCCTTTCTGTTGGTTTCCAGCTTTGTGTCTGGATGGTTGTAGCCCACAGAGTTCCCTGTGTAGATACATAATACATTTTGCAATCCACGTAGGGCAAAGCTTGCAGAGGAGGGCAGAGTTTTTTGTGTGATTGATATAAGCTTGTTCGTTCATAATGCCTGTCTTAATAGTCCAGATAAGAAGCCATGCCAGTTCTGTAAGCTGGGTTAAAAGGTGCCTGTCCTTGCTCAGTACTGGTGCTTTTCTTTACCATGTTTCGTATGTATTTGGCCTTCAAAATGACCTCACTAAGTGCCAGTTGTTGATGTGTCAGTGTTCTTCATGTTTCCTGCTTCCTGACTGCAGTTCCCATGAGCCTGAGAGGTCTGTAACAACCCAAGGTCACTGTGAGTCCGCATTGGTAGGCAGACTGTGTACAAGCACTGTTGTGGGGGTCTCTGCAATGGTGCTGTGTTTTTGGCAGGCCCTGGGTGAGCCCCTGTACCGGGTCAGCACTGGCAACTATGAGTACCGCCTTATCCTGCGTTGCCGTCAGGAGGCTCGCACGCGCTTTGCCAAGATGAGGAAAGACGTGCTGGAGAAAATAGAACTCCTGGACCAGAAACATGGTGAGTCTGGAACCTGAAGGGGTCAGGGAGACACGGCTTTGGCCTTCATGCTCCTCCTTCCCTTCAGCTCAAGTCTTTGCTGAAGAACCCTTTTGTGGCTGTGCCCAGACATTCGCCCTCAGGGGCCAAAAGGGATTAATACATAGGAGACTGTGTCTAATGCTGGCAAGGGAGGCTTGGTCACAGCCTTCACACAGTTTGGGAACAGGCTTTTAACGTGATTTTTTTTCCCCCAACCTGTCTCCACTACAGTGCAGGACATCGTGTTCCAGCTCCAGCGTTTTGTCTCCACAATGTCCAAGTACTATGATGACTGCTATGCTGTGCTCCGAGATGCGGATGTCTTTCCCATTGAGGTGGACCTTGCCCGCACAACTCTCAACTATGGGCAGAAGGACACGTACACAGACGGGGCAGAAGAAGAAGGAGAAAGTGAGAGAGAGGGTAGCGTGAAGGAGGACACAAATGGAGAAAAACTCATTGATGATGCCTGAGTGTGCTGGCATGGCCAGAGAAAAGACTTTGCAGACTGTTATGGAAACATGTATTTCACATGGCGATTCATCCTCTGTGACTTCTATGTATGTACAGCCTGGGATTCCTCCTCTGCTTTGGGTGGGGGTAGCTGGTTGGATTGGGACCAACCTCTGCTTTCCTTTCTTTTCTTTTGCTTATTTGCCTGGATATTCTTTTTGCCCACAGAGACTTCTGCTACCCAACTTGGGTACTGAGGTGTGGGGAGGAAAACCCCCTACCACACCACCATGTGACTCTGGGCAGACAGGGCTGTGCTGAGCACGTGGGAAGCACTGCTCCCCTCTGGCACATGGAAACCAGTTAATGGTTTGGGGATGATTCTGAACAGTGAGAACATCCCCCTTCTGTCCTCCCCTTGTGCTGTGGGGAAGTGTTAGCACCAGCATTGTTTCCTTCACCCCACTGCTCGCTGTCTTCAAGCTCCTTCTAAGGAGCTGCCTTAGAACCATGATGGAAATATCCCATCTTTAAACTATACAGGAGAGGTGGGAAGCCTTGTGGAGGGAGGTAGACATGCACTTTAGGCAGAGGCTTTGAGATGTTTTTAGTGCAAAGCATTATTAGCATGCCACCCCATTCTCTCTTCTCTGCACAACCGTTTTGTGCTGCCTCTGGACCAGGCAGCAGCAGTAGCTAACATCCCATTCCCCAGCACAAGGGAAGGAGGAAAAGGAGACATGAGTTAAGGTGAGGCTGCTTTTTTCCTCTTTCCTTTTGTCTTCCCCTCCCTCCATCCCTGTGGGCCAACCCCAGAAGCAGATGGCACTTTCTCTGGGGCAGCACAACTGTGGGGACTGGTGTGCTTCTCAAGGGAAGGGTTTTGACTTCTCTGTCATTACATTCTAGTGGTTGTGAGGGAAGTTATTTAAGGGCATTAATTTATGATCGAGATGTTTGGCTTGGTTTGTTTTTACTCTTTGATTTGTTTTTGGAGCTTCTTCATCTCTGTGGGTGCCTGCAAGAAAGCCATCCATGGTCAAGCTGCTCTGGAAAATTTAGATGGACTCTGGTGTACAGACTATTGTCTCTAATAAACAAAGATGTGATATTTAATTTCCTGTCCTTCATGGGTATATGTTGGGAATATGGGTGTCATGTGCTGACCACTTTTTTCTTGCTCATACTGGTGCATAATCTGTGTACCAAGTGGTGGCAGTCACTGCAGCACAGGTTTCCAGAAGAAGAGGCTTATAAATACTAGCAAAGCCAGTCTTCCATGTATTACCAGCTTCTCTGTATCTTGGTTTCCCAGGGGAACACCAGCATTTTAAAGCCACCATTTTGCTCAGTCTTGCCAAGGTGGCATCCTTGCACCCTTACAAGACCAGCTTCTCCATACAGCTCAGCTGTTGCATCACAAGCTTCAGCTGATGCTTAAGTCCCTGATCCTCTTTCAGAGCTGTTTGTTGTGCCAAAACATGGAGGAGTTGAGAGGAACAGGCTTCGGTGGTGCCTGCCTAAAAGCCAGCAAGGCAAAGTGTAAGGCAGCATAACCAGAGTTTTAGAAAGAGATCTGGGAATCTTGCAGCACCATCTCTAGTAAGATCTCATACCCTAAGGACTTTTATGTGCTTTTGTAAAGAGTTCAGAGTGGGAGGCTTAGTGGGAAATGATTGGTGACAAGGAAACAGAGGGGACCTTGTTCTAGTGACCTGCCTGGCTGACAAGGGCATTTGTTTTCTTGCTGTGGACCTTGGACCTCTGGGAAGTTGTGAGCTCCTTTTTGGAGGGGGTGCTGGTGAATAAGGGAAACCCAGCCTGGGGGACAGGGGTTTGGGGTGTCAGGGGAAGGAGCTGCAGAGCAACTCAGTGGAGCAGAAACACCGATCTTACCTTGTGGGGAGGGAGAACAATCTTGCAGAGCTGTGAATGAAGGCCTACAGGGTGCCACCACCCTTGCTGCTACTATTTCTCACAGAGCTTTGTGTCTGGGGTTTGTCGTGGTACTTAGTCTGATTTGCAATGTTTCTAAGTGAGTTTGAATAGGAAGAAGCCTAAAGCCACCACTATGACTGGCTCAAAATCAGATCTAACAGTGGTGTTAGCCATGGTAGGACAAAGTACAGCCCTATGGGGTTTACTTTTCTCCAATTTCCAGTTCTTCTGTCTCTTCTTAAACTGACATTCTTCAGCAGCTTTATTTTGCTCATCATTTACTCTCTTTGCTTGAAAGCATCTATAATGAAACCTTGTCCTTCATGCCCCTGCTCTGTTTAAAGGCTTAATGAGTCCTGCAGATTTCCCCTATTACCCATTAATTTGTAGTCAATTTGGTTTGGAATGAAACACCTCTTTTGATGGCCCCATGAGCTGCCTTCCTTGTAGCCTTGTGCTTAGTTTTTGATCCCTTGTTATAGTCACAGGTTCCCCCAGGGTCTCTGAGGTGAAGCAGTTCAGGAAACCGGAAGAAAGAGCTTTGGCCAGAGGTGTTTATGAAAGATCCAGTCCTTAAAGCAGATTAGAAGTGGTTTAAGCATGCCAGGGAAGGTTGTCCTCTCTGAATCTAGAAATCCACCACTGCAGCGGGGGGCGGGGGGGTGTGGGTCATGCCTGCCTTACCACGTGCTCCAGCACCCTCGTTAGTGGCACCCAGGGACTAGGGCTTGTCCTCCTGCCTTACCTTTGATTCCTTTATGTAAGGGCCCTTTCTCTGTTTAAAAGGAAAACACAGGCACATCTGGTGCCATTCCTGCTCGGTGGATAATCACTTGGAACATGGTTATTTACCTGCCCTGGAACCCCCGCCCCTGTAGGGGCCAAGTTGTTCCCTTCACACGTCAACAGGACTCACTTGAGCCTAGATAAAGCTGGCTTGGTGCTATTCCTGTCAGTGGGCTCCGTATTGTAGCTGCACACCTAATGGCATTAGCCTTTCTTAGGTGTCTTCTCGCACCTCAGCAGCAGCCTGTAACACAGCTCTTCCCTACTTGGAAAAGCAGCATCATGTGTCACTGCCCCAGCTTTACTGTCCACAAAACATGTGCTGGACAGAGGTAGTCAGAGTTGGTGGCCCCCGGGGTTGGCAGTACCCAAGAGAGGTATTGCAGAGAACGTGGTGTCTACCCCCATGCTGGGGCAGCTGGAGGTGGCCCAGGTGATAGCTATGAATCACACCACCTCATAAACCTACTGCTAGTGACCCTGACAGTATCCCAACCACTGGAAATGGAGTGAAGGAAACACTGACACCAGAACAAAGCGTACCAGATCTGATTACAAAGAGTCTCTAATTGTTTGCGTTCTGTATTATGACAATGAAGAAGGAAAAGGAGAGTCCTTGGCAGCCTGTTCAGAAGACTTTCTCCAGGGCTGGTTTGAAAGTGAGGAAAGAAGATTATTATTTTTTTCTTTTTTGGTGTTTGGGCTGCTCTGAGCTTGTGCTGTACCAGCATGGGCACAGGATGCAAGCAGACGTATCACTGGGTAGGTGTGTGGACATATGTACTTAAGAACCAGCTATTATACCTCTCCCTCTCACTTCTTATATCTGCCTTTGTCTCAACTTTCTCCTCCCCATATCCCACCTACCCTCCCATGCTGAGGTGCATGCAAAGAAGGCCAGTTTTATACATTCCTCTTCCTCTGCTCTGGCTAAAAACTGTCCCTCTCCACTGTCTGGTCCGCCTTGCAGCCGTCTCGTGCCAACACCTCCCCATCCCCCATAGGACACCCGCCTCCCTCCCCGCTCTGCTCCTCTGCCACATGGTTGGCCTCTTCGTTGGCTGCCACCATGGCGTTGTCAGTGCTGTGGGCTGGCTGGTGGTTGTCACTGCTGTGCTCCTCAGCTTCCTGCACATCAGACTCTGCTTCCTCGGTGTCGCTCCCGCCTCCCGCAGAGGGGTTGTTCTCTGAGGGAGGCTCCTTCTTCTTCCCTCGATTCAGGCAGCAATAGCTGGCGACGGCCAGGAAGAGAGCAGAGAGCACCACCTCTGAGCCTGCCAGGTAGAAGATCACCTCGTAGTTCTTGAGAGCATCAACCAAGCGGCCTGGTGGTTGGAGAAGAAATGAGAGGGTCAGCTTTGGCCTAAGCGCTCCTGCACACACAGCCCAGGATGGGTGGGAAGCACCTGCATTTGGCTGAGGACCCATTCCTTGATGGAAAAGCAAGAACCCTCAATACCTAAAAATCACCCTGGGCAAAAGCCACACTGTACCACCAGGAAAAGTACTGTAAGAGTGCAAGGATGGTGTTTTTTCTTGTTTGGACAAGCTCAAGTAATTATGACCAGACTGATGTTCTGGTCTCATGCCACGGAAGGCCACCTTCTTCTTGCCAAGGTGAGAAAAGCCTCTCATGACTTGGTTGGTCAAGTCTCAGGAAAAAAAAATTGAAAGGCAGTTCTATTTAAGCTATCATATCAGGAAAACATTCTGAAGGGAAGAAGAAACTTCTCTGTGGCAGAGAAGTCCCTTTGGTTGGCCCACACCTGATGATTTCTCTGCCAAAGAAATGTTCTCAGTGTCTCTTCTGAATGCACTGAGTCTGGCCATGGAGGGAGGGTTCCCAGTCTTTGGTGCAGTCAGGATGCATCCATGGGACTGCAGACTTCATCCCAGTCCCACATGCTCCTGACTGTGCATGTGATCCCCAGTCCCCACTGCACCACAGTGCATGACCTGAAACCAGCCCCAGGACACTCTGAGGTGCCTCCTGGAGCAGTCATGGGAGGCACACAGCAAATTCCCCCCCATGTGAATGTGCTCCTGTTCACCCAAGCCAGATGGTGAGTGAGGAGCCTGCGTGCACAAGCAGGCGTGTGTGTGTGTGTGTGTGTGTGTGTGTGTGTGTGCAGCTTATCCTGTGCCAAACCCCCTCAGCCCCACGGAGCGGGAAGCAGCTCAGGAGGATTACAGAAACAAAGCCACTTTGTTCAACCCTCTTCTTCCAGCTGAGCACTGTTCCCCTTCAGTTCTGCTCCCCCAGAGTCCAGGTTCATCAGCACACTCAAGCTTCCTGCACCAGGGGGTCCTGCAGCAGCAGGAAGGGTGGGAACCACAACTTGGTTGCCCCTAACACCATTCCTCAGTGACCCAGCACTGTCTGTGTGTGCACAGTACCAAGGCACAGCTGAACTGAGGCAGGAGGGCTGAGGGATGTCCCCTGTCACCACCCACTGGTGTGCCTTGCTCCTTTGAGCAAGGCACTGTTAAACCCCACTCCCCCTCTGTGATCTCTCTGCAGGAACTGGTGGTATGTTCTGGGGTGCACACCTTTCACATCGAGGTCTTCACTAATGGGCTTTAGCCCATGTGTTGCAGCTGAAGGAAAGGAGTGCAGGAAGCAGTGGAGTGGTTCCTGCCTAAGGATTTGTCAATGGTCTTGGCTCTGGCAAATCACACAAGCAGAAAACTGCACTTCATTTGGAAATAAACCTTTGGCATGATTTGGTTTCCTCAGACCTGATCAGACACTTAACATTAACCTACACCAACTTTTTGGGTGAAGGGCCTCGCCATTCAACTGCCTTTTATGGTCAGTTTGTGAGGCGTGTACCTTACCAGGGACTAGACAGGCTGAAAAGCTGTGGGGTTCTTAATCCTCTTAAAAAAAAGTAACAGCAAATGCCTCAGGGGGCTGTACAAACTGTTTTGACTTCATTGACATCAAAACACCTGTGTCTTGGGATTGCAGCCAGAACAAACTGAGATTGCTATTTACAGTACCAATCAAAAGGCCACGGACACAAGGAGAAATTGAAAGACCTTTGCTTTGTCCTAATGAAGACTCTCAAGGGTTTGCCTGCAGCACATGCCTGACCCTATCCATAACATGATTTTATGCAACATTGACAATGAAGCCAGAGATAAGCTCTCAGCTTCCAGAGGAAATTTAAAGTTGATAAATAGGATCTCTCTTCACATACTGTGTCCATGCCCAATGCCTGCAATACTGTGGTATGGCAGCCAAACAAATCACCTGTGTTTTTCAGCAAGAGACCTACCTGCAGAGGGTGGGCCGATGAGCACAGCAAAAGCCTCAATAAGTAGAACCAGCCCGATGGCACTGGAGAACTTCTGGGAGCCAACGATGGCCATCAGCACCTCGAACTGCAGTGCCCCCACCATGCCATAAGAAATGCCGAAAAAGACACAGAAGATGACCAGTCCTGTGTAGTTGCTAGCCCTGGCACTGCAGATGTCTGTCAAGCCATTGAAGAGCATAGAGAAGCTGAACAGGTATGCCACGTGCGGGCGGACCCACTTCAACCCTGCCACCATGCCACAGGCTGGGCGGGCAAAGATGTCTATGAAACCAATGATGGAGAGCAAGAACGCAGCCTCTGTGTCTGGTACACCCGTGTCCTTGGCATAGTTGACCAGCAATATGGGGGGCACGAAGAGGCCCAAGACCAGGATGAACTTTGAAATAGTGTAAATGATAAACCCTCGGTTGGAAAAGATACTGAAATCCAGAAGCTTCTTTCCTTTCTTGGGCTTCTTTTTGGCTTTCTTGCCTTTCTTGGTTCCATCAGTGGTGCTAATTCCCTCCTCTGATTTCCCGCCTATGGGCAGCATCTCCTTGGCTTCGTATTTGTCCTGAGCTTTCCCCATCTTCCGCTTCATGCCCACATCCAGGGGTCTCATGACTGCCCCACAAGTGCAGCAGTTAAGCAGAAGGCCCCCCATGATAAGGAACCCTCCTCGCCAACCAAACTTCTCCAGCAGCACTTGCCCCAGTGGAGAGAGGGAGGAAAGGAAGACAGGGCTCCCAGCAGCAGCCAGTCCATTGGCAAGAGGCCGACGCTTGTCAAAGTAGGTGCCCAGCATGATCAGTGAGGGCTGGAAGTTCAACGCCATACCCAGACCTACATGAAAGTGAGAGCCAGGAGGGAAACAGGGAATGGAAGAACATGAGATGTGGTTTGCAACGGGCTGAAAACTCCCCTCAGACTACCCTAGTCTGAGGTCCCATGATGGGATGAACATGTTCCTCATGTGCCTTCATGTTGGTGGGTTGCCCATGCAGAAGATGGGCTAAACCAGCCTGTCTACCTGAAGTGTGTTTGAATCAGGTGACTGCAGCCATGTTTAGACAGGACCTGTGCCTTACACAGCAGCTCTCTCTCTCCCCTACCACTATATACTGATGCCACCCCAGTTGCCATGTTCACTGAGCACCACTTACATTTTTACTGTCTCTCTCCTCTCAGCCACAGGCCCTGCCTGTTTGGTTCTAGCAGATGCATCCCTCCCAAGTGCAACATTCAGGACTAGATGCTTCCCATAGCATGTGCAAAGAGATGAGGAGAGACCTGATACTGGACATGGCAATGGTAAAGGGATACACATCATGGTCTTGGCTCTTCCCCAGGTAAATCTGTGTTGTTCCCCCCAAATCCTGGGGCTCTCACCTGTTAGCACGCCAGCTGTCAGATAAAGCTCAATGATATTGGTGGTAAAAGATGCCAGGATCATCCCAGCAGAAGCTAGCAGCCCACCGATGAGCATCACGGGCCGACAGCCAAACTGGTTCACCATGATGCTGCATACTGGTCCTAGGAGGAAGCAGAAGAGACACAGAGTAGGAGACCAGAAGGAGGCAGAACAACTGGAAAGTGGCAGGCAGCTCAAGCAGGGCACTCAGGGAAGATGAAACAGTAATGATGGAGATCAATGCTTGGCTGCTTTGATCTGTTGGGCCTGGCCAAGGGAAAGAGACTGTGATGTGGAGACTTCTGCTTTTCTCAGCCTTCAGACCCCTGTTCCCTGGGAACAAGAGGGGTATGGTTGTGATAGGAATAACTCTTCAGTAATGGAAGCAAATAACTGTCTAAAAGGCAGGTGGGGTGACCCCTGAGGTCTCCCAAGGCAGAGGAAAAAGGGACACGAAATGCAGCACACTTCTAAGAAAAGAAGTGGTGGGACAACTCTATTCGGCATCTTGGTTCATGACCAGGCCAGTGAGAACGAGAAGGGTCCATGCTGGGCCCATGGCAGAGTGGGAGATGCACGAACTGGGGAGGGGGAAGTGTGTCCAAGCATCACCTGTCCCATAGAGCATGGCCAGCATGATGGAGGAGATCCAGGCTG
This sequence comes from Scytalopus superciliaris, assembly GCA_013400415.1. Taxonomy (NCBI): domain Eukaryota; kingdom Metazoa; phylum Chordata; class Aves; order Passeriformes; family Rhinocryptidae; genus Scytalopus; species Scytalopus superciliaris. The sequence goes on along the minus strand of VXBX01002369.1, from coordinate 1,798,762 downwards.
TGTCACTGTAGCCAACGTGGAAATCTTTCATGAGCTCCTTGAAGTAGACACTGACGGCTTTTGGGAAGGCATAGGAGAAGCCGGTGATCACAAAGCAGCCGAAGAGCACGACCCAGCCCCAGCCACCATCCGGGGGCTTCACAGGAGCCGGGAGCTGCCCTTCCTCTGGGTCAGGTCTCCCCATCGTCTAGCCTAGGAGGGGAAAGGTAAGAAGGAAGGAAGTAGGGCAGGAAAGAGAGAGAAAAGATCGAGAGGGAGAGGAGAGAGGCAAGTGTTTACTACAAGGTTTATCTCCATGCCCACCACCTCCAACCTCCAAGAGCCTCCCAGGAGGGACCACATTGGCTCCTTGCACCTTCATCCTGGCAGGCAAGGCAGGATTGCCTCAGGGTGTGACGTCATGCTTCAGCTGGGCAAAGATAGGAAGCTCCTCCTGAGCCTGGGGCAGCCCATGGCTCCATAACCCCTGGCCAGACACAGCTAGCAGTGTCACGGCTCCCAGCTGAGCCTGGAGTGCTGCATCTGATGTGGCATTAGGATCTGCAGCACCCCACTTTCTCCATATCCAGCCTTGCCTGCAGGTGGTGTGAGGTGAAAGCCAGAAACATGAACCCTTTTTGGTTCTCAAAATCTGCCTTTGAGCCTCTCCCATGCTGGTCTGCTACAACTGGAGTCCTCCAGGACCTGCCCTACCACAGAAACCTCCATCAGCGAGGCAAGGAGATCCATTAAGCCCACACTCTCCTTCACCCTCCCTTCCCTGCTGTCAGGAGCCAGATTTTTGAAATAGGTGAAGGGGGAGAGCACAGAAAACTGGTGGTTATTTGCATGCCAGAGAGATTAGGGCTCTGTACCTACACGGAGGGGCCGGAACAAAGCCTAAGTGGGGAGAAGGAGGGAATTAGAGGGGATGTCTTGTGAGTTGTTCTTGGGGCTCTTAAGCTGCCCAGGAATTTTGCTCCAGCTGGCTGCTATGGGTATGTTTTTCATTTCTCCATTAGGTACCACGTCTCTGCCATGCCCCTTCCTGCACAACTGACCTCAGTTTCTTGGTCAGCCAGGCTTATTTTCACATCTGTATGCAAAAAAACACAACTAGACTCTGTTTATAGATGCTCCTAAGTAGGATCAGACAAGCATTCTCCATGCCTGAGCTGAGCTATTTTGGGTTCAGTTTGTCTTCTATCACAATCTTTCTGGCAGTATACTTCCAACACAGGTCCTACCTCCTACCTAGCTCCCTTATCTGAAGGACTGTGAGATGGCAGCAGTGTCCCCATCCCTTGTCACTGGCAGTCGTGGGAAAGGCCAGCAGTCACATACCAACAAGAGACAGCTGAGTGGGCAAGGAGTGTCCTATGGACATGACACACAGAGATAGAACCTGGGAGTTTTGGATCTGGGTGCATTTCTTAAGGAATTACCTATTCTTAGTGTCCTTCAAACAACAGGGACAACTTGATCTGATTCCCATAGCTGCTGTTGCTCTGCATGTCAAACAAGTGCAAATCCTTTAGGCAGAAGAGTGAATGGCATAAGCTGGGGGCCCAGGGTAAGGTAAAGGGCCCCTGCTTGGCAAGAGGCAGTCCTACCTTATCAACCACCTCCAGTTGTATCCCTCCTTCCCCTTCCCAAGGGCCCCTTGCTCCTGAAAACACAAGGGGATTATTCAGTGCAGCACCCAGATGGCTCTCACCAGAGTTCCCCAAACTTTCAGGACCCCATCAACCATAAAAAAAGGGAGTAGAATCTGGCTCTGAGCGTGGATTGGGGTAACTCTTCTGGATGGCTGTATCCTTGCAGCTCTCAGGATGAACCATGAGTGCTGGCACAGGCTACTCCAACCTCTCCCTCCCACCCCAGGTCACAGGGACTGTAGCGAGGGACAAAGGCATGAACTGAGAACACAGTACTATAAAGTCATTTTTAAGGCAAAGAATAATTACAAGGAAGAAAAGAATAATTATACAGTCTCCAGCTACCTGTGCTCCCATACCTCCATACCATACTACCCCCTCACACCCTCCTGGTGTTATCTGACTCACTGGCACACTGACCACCAGACTGAACAGTCTCTCAGCTTCTGCTGTTACCTGCCTGCTGTTCCTCTCCCAGCTCCACTTGGCTGATAAGCTGGATCCAGTGTTACAAAAGGTGACCAAAGCATGGGTTCTCCACCTCTGCACCATGTGCTGCACATAGCTACTTCAAATAAGAGTGACTGCCAAACCACCACACATACCCTGAGACTTTTTATCCAAGCCTCTCACCCAGCCTTGCTCTTCTTCTTTTCATCGCACACCACAAAGCAAATTAATCAAACCATTGCTATTCATCTTTCTCCGAACCCTGCAGCTCCCAGCAGTTTCCTAGCAAGAAAATACTTGTCTGTGGCATGCTCTTCAGAGATTTCAGTATCACTGCCTCTCAGTGATGAGTCAATGGCATCTTATTTTGAAGAGCAGGGTAGACGAATATTCGTCAGTACTGTTTGAGTTTGGAGCTGGATGGGTACCTCTGCAGGAGCCGCCTGCTCAGTGCTCCTGAACTGTACAGCAAAGCATGAAAGCATTTTTACCTGCCTGCAGCTATATGTTAGCTGAAAAAGATGAGGTGCACCAGAGAAGCTCACCCATGGAGATGCCTCCAAGGCCAATATGCTGTAGCACACCTTTGCTGGAGATCTATCCCACTGCTGAGCCAGGCAGTTCAGAGCTGCCTTGCTCCTAACACCACAACACAGATGCTTTTCAGCTCATGGCTGCACACAGTGGGCACACCAGGTACTCTGCACCTGCCTTTACACACTCTACAGTTTGCTATCGTTTTCTTCTCAGTTAAGGAGCTTTATTCACAGGTAAAAATACCATGTGTAAGTTCACATGCACCTCAGAGCTCATCAGCATGGGCACTTGTCCTTTTCAGTACATCACAGGGAGGTGTGCTGGAGCTGGCACTGCCACAGAGGCTTGCTACAGGTGGGTACAAGGAGAAGACTTGTGCCAGCACCAGAAGTCACAAGCTTAGGTTGGGAGGGAGAAGACCACAGCAGGTTCAGACATGTCTGCCAGTCCCTGGACACACACAGAGCACAGTGCATCCAGTGCTAGATGATGACCAACAAAGGCCCACTGTGCCAGACAAGCAGCATCCATGAGGGTCCAGATAAATACTAAGATGGCTCTTAGTACCTCCACACAGTAAGGGTAGAGTGGGGACTCTGTTTATTAAGTGCATTAGCTATAATTCATGCCACCACCCTCCCCAGCCCACAGTCAACACTCTGCAAAAGCATTTGTTAGAGAATTAAAGGAGTGCAGGCCTGGGACAAGCCATCCCAAAGGCTGACAGAGTGAGGATATGAGTATCCCCCCATACCACTGACCTGTGCAATGAAGTAATGACCTTCTGAGCACAAGCTGAGACTCCAAGGGCTGGGCAGACCTGTCAATAGTGTTTTCTTCTCCCTCTGGCTGGCAATTCCTGGCTGTAGATGAAGGTGCCTGGTTAGATGGTCCTGCTGGATCTTTGCTCCATGGTGGGAACAAGGCAACGCCTGCAGGAACCTAGCAACAGTTGAGCAGTCTCCTGTGGTCCACTGTTTCCTTTGGGGCAGCTGTGTCTTTACAAGACAGCTAATCCCCCTCTCAGTCTGCTTTCCTCCAGTTCCAAGGATGCCCAGCAAAGCTGCCTGTGGTCAGTCTGGGAGGATGCTCTGTGTGGGGGACCCTCCTGCCTACTGTGGGTGCAAGTAGTGCCTTAAGGCGCTCCCAGTGTGGATGTGGGTCAGCGCCTGCTTATGGTTTCAGGTCGGCAGAGACCGGCGGCTGCTGAGCGGGCAGAAAGCACTTCTGCACTTTTAAGAGGCTTTTCCAGCCAATGGGGACGGGGTGGCTGCCTGCCGCAGCCTGAATCCCTTGGTAATCCTGCTGCCCAAGGGCTCCTTGCCTTTCCCCCAGCAGAGTGGGGCAGGCTGGTAGGGGTGGATTCAGCGGCACTGAGTCAGGTAGAAGCAGGGTGAGGCTGGGGGATGTTGGTCATGGACCCAGCCAGGGGCGAAGGTGCTGGGGTGGGGGGCAGGGGAGGATGAGGGCATGGGCTCATGCTACAGTAAGGAGCAAAATGGGGGAATGTGCTGCTTTTGAAGCACCCCATCACTTCCTCAACTGCCAGCCAGAAGGATGGAGAAGAGCTGGAGTGGTTTTGCAGGGCGTGTACCCAGCAGAGAAGGAAGACAAGTGGACCAGCCAAGGAATCGCCACTAGCCATGGCTCAAACTACCTGATCCAGCTCACCGCTGGCATCCCAGTAGCACCCCGTCCAAAACACCTCCCACAGTGACTGACTCACAGAAGAGGGTCTGGCAAGTGCTGGGGACAAGCCAGTCTCTGGCCACACATGGGAAAGGCCCTTTACTTCCAGGGAGGGGGATGGGGCTCCCTCCAACTGGTGTTTTGGGGAGGGAAAGACTTGGGCTGTAAACCCCCAAAGCCCCTCAGCGGGGGGGCTGCAGGAACTTGGCAGCACTCACAGCCGGGGTTTAATATCTTAATAAGGCTAATTGGCTAAGCCCCAGCCATCACTCCCACTCCCTCCCTCGCTCACGCTGCCTCTCCCGTGAGGGCTCCCCCAGCACACGTAGGGTATCCCCAGGCTGGTAAGGCCCCTACAGGTCCCAGGGGAGCATTTCCCCCACACTGAGCAGCCCCAGGGTGCCCAGGGCACACACCCTAGAGGAGGGTGAGGAGAAGGTGGCCACAGGATCTTGTTCTCCCAGGGAGGACATGCCTGCCCACACATGGCAGCTGGCAATTGGGGGCTTGCTGCCATCCAGTGGCATGACAGCCAGGGGGCCCAAGGGGCAGCCGGTGGTGCAGTGGGTGGTGCAGCCCTCCTGGTACCCTCCACATGCACCCTGGACCCTTGGGCTGGCAGCTGCCCCATCTGCAGCCAGGGCACTGCAGCATCCAACACCATGACTGCGGGCAGCCATCAAGGCACCAGTGCTGGCAGGGACCACCCGTCCTCCTCCTCCTTCATCTTCTGAGACTGAGGTAGTGTTCCAGCTGCTGGAATGGCTACAGAAGCTGTGTTCTCCATTTTATTTAAAAACCCCCATGTATTTTCCATGGGACAGTAAATGAGGGAGAGGGGCAGCCGTGCCAGACATTGTCACCTGCCCCTGCCTTGCTCTGGGGAGCCCAGCAAGGCAAGGGGCTGCACTGGGGGTGAGAAGGGGCAGGCGCTGCTACAAAAGTACATGGTTGCCAAAGGAGCCAAAAACAGATCCCATGAGCCAGACCACGACACTGGAAGCCTTCTTGCAGCCTCCTCCTTTTGGGGTTCATTCTTCTGGTAGCAAAGGAATGGTTCAGTGAGAGTCTTCTGTCCACGGCAGGGCTAGAGAAACTTCACCTTCAATATTATGATAGCAATGTCCTGTGCTGCAGATGTTCTTTCCCATCCATCCCTCTGCCTCCCAGACCAGCAGCATCCCCTCTTACAGGCCACCAGCACCTGTAAAACCCGACTTCTCTCACTCAAGTACAGAAACACCACATGGGGAGGGGGGATGAGGATCAATCCAAAAAGGAACAGCAGGGACCTGCTGCTGGCTAAAGCACACCAGACACCCAAGAGAGACAGGTCCCACTGTCCCACAGGGAAGGAAGGGAAAAAGAGAGGTCACGCCATGAGTGGTAGCACTAGGTTGCTGCCCAGCTGGGTGTCACAGTGTAGCACTTGTCCTCTTCCTCCTTCTATGCTGAAATTCTTTAATATCTGCAACCCTGCCTCATCGGATGATGGGTGCTGAGCGGTCATTGGTGACTGTGGGACGCAGCTTGACTGTGGCAAAGGGGTTGGTACCTCTGGAAAGGGAAAGGAAACATGCAACTGTCAGAAAACTTGCAATTGCCATCCTTCTGACAAAGCGAAGGCTATTTAGTCCTGCTGGACAGTCAAGGAGAGTGTGGTAAAGCTGGTTGCTGAGCATGTTTTCTGCATCCTTAACACATCCTGCTGCAAGTTCCCATATGGTTCCCCTTGGGCTCTCCTCAGGGCCTCTCACCCTCCCCGTTTCACAGCTTGAAGAAGGGACATTAGCACATGTCTGTCCCTTGCAATACCACTCTCCACTTGTAGCCCCTGACCTCCAGGAAAGGAGTCAGGGAGTGGAAAAAGGCCACAGCCTCACTCCAGAAACATGGAGACACCACCCCAGCTGTAGGGGCAAGGAAAGCAGGGATTTATGGCAATTCGTATCTCCACAGACATGACTCATTAAAACTAAAAGCCACATGGCTTTTAGTCCCTTCTGCCTTAGCCCTTTTAAAGCTGGCCGAACTGCCCAGTCGTGTAGCTCCACACTCAGGCTGTGAGCTGCTATTGTGGTTCTGCAAAATGGATGGGAAGGAGCACACAGGTCTCTGCATATGCTCAGGGTGCTCAGGTCCTACCTCATTTTATCAGAGTTAAGATAGAGCCGTTCCAGTCAGCAGAGGCCAGAATGGACCATCTCTGCTTCCTGTCCTGGAAGGTGGGCTGTGCATTGCTTTCCTCCAGACATTTCCTCGTTCCTCCCACATTTGATAATCAAAAAGATTAAATAATAATAGCATTGTAATAATGCTCCACCAAAGATTCCAAAGCAGAGCTCCACATCTCACTCACCGTGGGAAGAGCTCAGGGGGCTGGTCAAACAGTCCTGATTTCTGCAGTAAGAAGAAAAGCAGCAGTGAGCAATCTGGCATGGGAAATGGAGAGAGAAAAGTGGGGAGGGAGGATACACTGCACACATAGAGGAAGACTTCACAAAACACTTTAGGTGAGTTAGGAGCCCAAGTCCTATTAACAGAGTTCTGACTCCTTATTTATTCAAGCTTTGCAAAAGCCCACAGAGTCCCTGCTATAGATAAGACCCTGAATTTTGTGGCAGGGGGTTGTCCCTACACCAGAAGTTCCTTATTCCCCTAGAACACCTCCCTGTGTCTTGGGGAAGAAAGGAGATGGTTCATATCCCCAAAGTGTCATGTCTGAAGAGCACAGCAAACAGTGACAGTCTGAGTTACATTTCACCCTGCCAGCACAGCCAGAGATGCCCCCCCTCATGCTGCCCACACACCCTGGCAAAGTGTTTCTCGTCAGTGCCCTCACATGCTCCCTCCATCCATAGGAAACTCAAGAGTTTTACCTACCTACCCTACACCCCATATTGCTTAAATGTGAACAAACCTGACAGAGAAAGATGGACCTAAGCCCTGTGGCACCTATCCTTGGCCAGCAGATAGCAAAGGATTGGCGACAACTGGACTGCTAAAGTACACCACTTTCTGTAGCTGGTGGCAAACAAGAAAGCCACACCTGGTGATCTGTGATCCAAAAGTCAAATGCACTCCCATTTGCTCGTGGCTCAACTGGGAGATGTCTTGGGCATACGTTAAAGCAAGGCTGACTCTTTCCAAACTTCTAAGGAGGCTCAAGCCCTTTGCCATGCTATTCCAAATGCTCCACAAATTTTATTCCTCAATCCCAGGTCTATCCCTACACCCTAGCTCTGGGACCAGATGAAACCCAGTGACCCAGAGCGACAGAGAGGCTGCAAAGTCTGTTTTCCTGTGTTGTGCAGCCTGAGGGTACCTAAAACCACAGAGCAGGATATAAAGGGAAAAAAAACAGAGTAATTAAATGTTGTGGTTTACAGATCTTTGAGCCATCCAGTTGTTTGTAACATTGCACTGGCCTGGAACCAGTGATCGGAGAGGAAGTTTCCCAGCCCTCTATGAGACCATGGGCAGCACCATTCTTTTGTCTCCCAGATCCTCACCTTTAACTGTCCTCAACTTTAACTTTGTTCTCCCCAGTCAATTCCTCACAGCTGGAAGCAGCGATAAGTGGAGGGTTTCCTTCTCAGTGTGCCATCCATGAGCCATGGGTTGCACACAACTTGTTCTAAGGCTCTCAAAAATGGCTCTGCCGTAAGTCTTTCCTCCCAGCCTTTCCCTGCTCCAGCTGTGACAGTAACAGCCCTTGCCTGAATTTAGAAGAGGAGCCCTATAAAACTCCTCTCCATTCTCTGAAGGGAGAAGAAGGATGGCATCTCTGTTAGCTGGTCACCCACTCCCAGCCCAGCCTGATCACTCCATGGTCCTACTATTAGCAGAAAGAGGTGCTGCCCTGGAGCCACCAGAAATCAGGCTGGGAAGTCATGGAGAAAAGGACTGAACTGAAGGGTCCCTGGTGGGTAAAAAGAGAGAAAAATGAGAAAGGCAAGAGCAGAAAAGCACTCCCTTGTGGAAACAAAGCCAGGCACTGAGGATCTGCACACACAAGGCTGGCTGGCAGGGGTCATCAGGACATGGTGGCATGCAAACAGACTGGGTGAGAAAGGGTGGTGCTAACAAGACCCATTAACTGAGGAAGGGAGCAGGTCCCTTCAGCAACATCTGGAAGGTGATTTTCTTCCTCTACAGGCCAAAGCAAAAAAAGTGTGTCTTGGAGGATGGAAGTCAGGTGTCACCCATTCCATATGCACCCACCAGTCGCTCCTCCTGCACTCACCTTGGAGCCAGACGTGACTGGGGTGACCACCCCACTCTGGTGACTGCTGGCACCCACCGAGAGGGGGGGTGGGTTCGGCACGCTGGGCTGGGCAGCGGCAGGCCAGTAATTGCTAGAGGAAGGAGTGCTGGGACGGTCCAGGATGTCATCCATACTGTGACTGCTTCGCAGTGGAAAAGACCTGAGCAAGAGGAGAAGACAGTGGGGTGGGAGTCAAAGAGGAAGGAATAGGGAGCAGCATGCATGCTAGCCACAACATGGGGTGCCTCTGGAAGGAATACACATGGCTTGGATTGTTTCAATCACAAGTGCCTTTGAGAAGACATTGCGTTTGTTAGGGGAGACACCTAGGGAAGCCTGAGAGATCTCAGGGCATCATGGGGCTCTTGGCAGGTGCTCCAGCATGGGAGGCCTGCATCTCCCCATGGGGCACACCCTAAACAATTACCCCACTGGCATACAGTGATTACCAGGAGCCACTCCAGCTCCTGCCTGGCCAATTGCCCTCCCTTTACCTGGTGTCTGGCTCCTCCATCTCCCTTGCATCCTCCAGAGGTTTGACATAAGCTTCAGGGAACCAGCCACACCTAGGGCACAGGAACAGACAAATGAGGTCCAGGCAACTATGCTTTGTGGTTCTTTAGATCCAGCTGCCCAGCATTCTTGATCTACATCCATCCCACACATCAGCCAAGCCAGTGCTGACACTACCACGTGTTACAGGGTTCCTGAACTTCTTTCACCCACAGGTGGGGCACGGGGCTATTGTGAGGCAGACCTTGAGCTTGGAGCAGGACTCCCTTATCTCAGAGGCCATGCAAAATCTGTGCCCCTGGGAGCAGTGTTGGTGTAATACAGGAAGAGACACCCCAACTAATCGCAGTCACAAGGAAGCTGTGGAAAACTTCCTGGGATTTCTCATCAGCTCCACTCCAGAAACCCCTCACGAAGAAAGGCACTACTCTTGTTCATCTCACATCTGAGCGTGAGCATGCCTGCAGAGCATAGTGCAGGGATCCCATGTGGACCAGGGCAGGCTTTGCACACAGGTGTTGGGCAGCAGTGCCACAGGGAGTAATTCAGTAAGTGCTGGGTGCAGCAGTTTCCATGTTCTGCCTGTGCTGGAGGCTGTGGCAGCAGTTGCAGTGTGTGCTAAGCCCTCTCAGATAACTCCAGCAGTTCATGGCCCTGAGCTGGATCCCATGACAGGAGTCACTCAGTCATGCAAGCCCGGAGGAAGGTCACTGCATCGCTGGCTCTTCCACCCAAAGCTCCAGGAGCTTTTTCAGGCAGCTCAGCTCAGAGAGCCCCTATCCCTGAGGACACAGTGATGTCCCACTGAGATGGTGGACAAGAGTGCCCAGGCCACACCAGGTGTGGAGGGTGGGTGATAATTCTGGGTTTCACCCTCCCAGCTCCAGACCCGACAAGCCTGCATCAGGCCAATTTACAGCACCAGAGTCACATACGTGGATGAGCCCTCCAGTTTTCCATACAGCCAGCCATTCTGCGCGTCCGGCATCAGCACCGTGATGACATCCCCGGGCTCAAACCGTAGCAGAGTCCGGTTGACACCCGTCGTGTGGGGCACAATAGCCTGCACTCTCGCCGTGCCACTCCTCTTCCTGCCCTCGCTGCCACTGCTGGCCTCACCAAAGGAACCAGAACGGGAGGTACGGCCCGTAGGGAGCAAACCTGTAGGGAGAAATCCAAGGGGTCTGGCTGGAGCATGACATCCTCCTGTAAGAGCCACACTGCCTCACAGGGTTCAGTGCTTCTCCAGTCAAGTAATTACTCTAGAGTGGGAAGAGATGGACTTTCTCTCAGGGAGGGAACATGGCATAGCATGGGCAAAGCATGGAGTAAATCAAAGCCAAAACCATTCACTTTGCACTATGTCCTCTTCTGCCAAATGTCTAGGGCATAGGCACTGCATGCCCCGGCTGATGGCCCACCACACAGTTCTCTTCCTGACCCTGCTAGAGCTACTGACTATTTGGGTAATTTTTCTCTCCCCCTGCCCTTTTTCACTTTTTTAAAACACTTTAAGCTGAAATTGCTCAGGAAGAAAAAGCAGGTGTGTCAGGAGGTAAGTTGCTGGGTTTCATAGGGCAACCTGATATTTAATCTGTGGCACGAGACTAAAACGGAGCCAGTGCTTGCAGTTCAAGGACCCTTGAAAATTGCACATCTGCAGGCCTCACACAGCCAGTCAGGAAGCCTGGCTTTATCCTGGATGGACCCTGCCCTGAAGGCTGAGCTCACCTTCTGCTTCAGCCTTGCCATCTCCAGCTCCCAGCACTCTCTTCTCACCATGCCCAGGAATGCAGCTGAGGACTGGTGGTCTGATAGAGTGGCGGTCCCTTTCCAAACCCAACCCTCTTCCCAGAAAGGTCCAAACCCTGTGTGTCCCCACAACACTGCTCCCAGATATGGGTCATACTGGCTGATGGTGTCCTCCGCAGTGGCCGCCTGGGGGACTCTGGTTGAGGAGACAGTCTCATTTCTGGAGCCTCTGGAGAGAAGATGCTGGATCTATTCCCAGTCATAGAAGAAGCAAAGTCCCCAAGAGGTCTCTGGGGCTGTTGGAAGGAAAGGAGGCTGAACACACACCCACAGAGGCTGCGTTATGCAGGAGGATGCTCTGAGAGATATATGGTTCCTCTCAGAAAGCCAAACACAGCACACTCCCCCATTGTAGCCCATATGCATGTTTCTCTTCATCTTGGCCAGGAAAGACCATGGAAGCTGGACAAGGCAGCAAGTGCCATGGCCAGCCAAGGCTTGGCCTTGTCCTGAAGCTTCACCACCATAGAATCATGTAATAGTTTGGGGTGGAAGGGACCTTTAAAGGCCTTCTAGTTCAACCCCTTGCAATAGGCAGGGACATCTTCAACTAGATCAGGTTGCTCAGAGCCCTGTCCAGCCTTGAATTTTTCCAAGGATGGGGCATGTGCCACTTCTCTGGGCAACCTGCTCCAATATTGCCCCCACCAAGGTGAAGATGTTTGTGGGCTCCTCACCATCTCGAGGTGGGTGGGCGTGAGCCGTCCTGATGGGTACCCCTGGCTGTGGGAGGCTGTGAGAAGACCCTGTGAGTGGCTGTTTGAGGGGTTGCGGCTGGCCTCCAGCTGCTCCTTCCACCGTGGTGCCTTGGTCTGGATCATGCTCCGAGCCTGGGGAGAAAGAGTGAAGAGGGGGTGATGGACAGGGCAGAACAGCTACAGAGGGAGCCTAGGGCTGACAAGTGCATTAGATTAGGGACCACATCCTCCCAAAATCAGGTTTGTGGGAATGGCCAAACAGCATCCTACAGGAATGAATTTCCAGGATGGCAGAGACCCTACTACAAACATCCATCACTCACACACCCAACTAATCCTGTTTCAGCACCATCCTCAGTCCCAGCCATGTTCTTCCAGCCTAGTATGGCCAGCCTGAACCTCACAGCAAGAAACAAAATGGAGTTCCATGCCCAGTCCATGCACAGATGTTGCCTTCACCTAAGGGGCGGCTCAGCCCTGGCTCCCCCTGCCTGCATGCTCCACCTCCAGCCCTGCTGCCTGCTCCCCCAGCTCTGTTCCCCCACCCATCAGGGCCATACCCTGCTGTAAAACTGGAGGAGAGTGTTGTAGAGCATCTGGTGCTTCTCAGCCAGGAAGCGGTAGCGGCGTTTCTCCTCCAGCTCAGCCTCCCTCTGGCTCTCAGAGACAAATACCTGCATGTCCGAGCGCAGTCGCATCACGTTCTCCTGCACCGCAGGGAAAAAAGGGAGAAAGGGATCAGTGAAATCCAGCAGAGTGGGCTCACACATGGCAGGGGAAGGGTTGAAAGGGGTCATCATATCAATCAGCTTCCCAGTCCACTTGCAGTGCTGAAGCACCACAGAGAAGACAGAGCAGAGTGCAAGGGGTTAAGTCTTTGCACACTGAGGCTTCCTAAGTGAGGGAAAGGCTTGGCAGAAGTGAGCACTGAAGGTCAGTAGCACCCTGTAGAGTAGGAGTTTCCTTCTTTCAAGATGAACCTCCGCAGAAATCATCCAGTTCTTATTTCCAGCTCCCCTTCCTGGAATCACTGCTTACCTTCATCTCCCGGGTGTTTTTATCACGAGCTCTCTCCATTCTCCACAGCTCTGCCATGCACTTATCCAGGTTGGTGGCTCTGCGCTGGTACTCCAGTTCATAGTGCTTCTGGCTCTCCTGCCAGGGAGAAACCAGACCCAGTGAGGAACCAGAGACCCAGACACACAGTGAAGCAGGAAGGATGCTGCTCTGATGGATGCTTGGACATCTGAGTCCCCTGAAATCAGGCTTCACCTAGACCTCTTATAAAAAATTTTTCTTTACCTTTCTTTTCATTTTGAATGGCCCCAGAGTGCTGATGAATCTCAAGATCTCAGGAGCAAGAACTGGCACCCGGTTCCCCCAGCACTGGGAGCAGACCCCCAGGGCTCTGTCTCCCTCCATGACACTACCTGCCAGCATGGCCAGCTGGGTCACAATGGCACAGGACCCACAGCCATGCAGAGGCTGATTTGGGAAATCTGGGAACTCTGCTTTTGGGATGCTCAGTCTCTCAGCCCTGCTGAAGCATTCAGCAATTCCCACTACAGAAAGAACAGCCAGCTGCCCTATTTGGCCCTCCATCATCAGCCAAACAAAGGGGGTTTGTTCCATGATGGGAGAAGATAAGCCCCCCTAACTCCTGCTGAGGAAAGACCCCAAGTGCTCAAGCAAAAACCCTTGGGTAGAGGGGAGAAGGAAACAAGGAAGGCTGAGAATAAAAGAGTTCATCACTTACACTAATGAACTGCACATCCATTTTGCTGTTCTTCTCCATGTGCTGCAGCAGGTCCACATGGAAGGTCTGAGCCTGAAAGATGTGAAGGAGCTATCACTCTCATCCCTTCACCAAGTGGGATGTTGCATGCACTGTAGCTCATAAAACTTGCTGTGCCAGAGACTCTTGCTGCCTGAATGCACCAGCCAAGCTCTGGGCATAGCAGCTCTGTAATACTCCTCTGTTATGTGCAGCATGGATAGCAGGGAGGCAGGCACCTGCCTGCAGGCACATATGAGGGCAGGTGAATTTGGTAAATGCTGATAAACTGTGCTTAAGGAAGCCCCTTTATTCCCTATTCCCACCAGCCCTCGGGAAAACCACTCACCACAACTTCCAAATCAGAGCTCAGCAGTCTCTGCATATCAGACATCTGCATAAGAATTTCACCTTCAAGGAAAGAGACAGGAGAAGGTGTAAAAATCCTGTGGCCGATTCCCTGTGTGCCCAATGAGACAGACCAGCATGGTGCAACTCAGGCTGATCATACATGAGTATGAAAGTCCAAGAGATATCACAAAGCACTGCTCTCTGCACCCTGAGAGAGGCTGGTAGCCTTCCTCCCCAGGCACTGCCAACACAGGGTTACTCCAGTGCATGAAGCAGCTGGACCAGTGCTCTGCCACAGCACCAGATGCCAGCTGGCAGCCTTGCCTCTGCCATGGGCTCTGGGTTTCTGCTCTGCCACAGCCTGTACAGGAGCCATTTCTAATGCCAGTGGCACCCCAGCTGCAGTGCACAGTTCTGGCTGTCCTATGGGAAGGCAGCTACAGCACTCACTGCTGATGCTGTGCACGGTCCCACTTCACTGATGTTGGTATTATGAAAAAAGGAAAGGAAGAGATTGATAAGAGGGAGCAGAGGAGCTACCTGGGAGGTGCATATGACAACAGGAGTCTGCAGAAAGGACATAGCTGCTGGAAGCTTTTTTCTAAAGTGTTTAGCAGTAGAGAGTTCCCTGAACTGAACATATTTTCAGCAGTTGCCACTAGGCTGCAGAGTTATTTGCATGGCTGAGTGTAAGCCCCTCAGCCCCAAGCTGCCATCCCAGCTGTTGCAGGCTCAGGAGGACAAGACCCCATCAGCTGTTGTCAGTGCATGCTCTCCAGCTTTCCCCTCACACCTCCAAGGAGGAACAAAATGGTTCCTCCGTGATGGGACATGCCTCAATAAGGACTAGTTTCCATGTGAGTCCACCCTTGGAGTCTATCCCAGGAGCTAGGCTCAGTCATTGATCTCAGAGAGATACAGGGGTCGTGAGGGATATTCAAGGACATACAACAAATTTGACTCTTGCCACCTGCACAGGGCCTGGTGTGGTGAGGCACCATTTAGAGGAGCTGTCTTTCTTCCCTCAGTACCTGGCAAGGGACCAGATAAGGGAGGAGGCAAAAAGAATGTAACTGGCTCATCACAGGACAGAGAATGGTGTGCAGGAGAGCCTTACCCAGCATCTGTGAGGTGGAGCTCTGCAGTGCTTGCTCCCCGATCTTCTCAATTGCCTTAAAATACACTTCAGCTGCTTTGGATAATGCTGTGAGGATAGGAGAGGGAAGGGAGATAAGAGTATGGCCTGCCTTCCCACCATCACTAGCCCAGCAAGCAGCACAGAGAACAGCCCATGCCCTAGTCCTTGCCTATAGGCAAGGGCACCCTGTCTGTCCCCATCAGCAGTGGGTCCTGGAGCAGAAGAGCGTCTAAGAGCAGCTCAGGACACATCAAGGTGGTGAATCAGCAACCTTGTCCTGGGTGACAGCACAGCAGGTGCCCAGGATGGATGCAGCAGTATGGTTTGGAGCCCCAGCTATGTGGGACCCCACTCACCATGGAAGGCACGAAGGTAGTTGTTCCCCAGGTACACCAGGTTCTCCAGTGCAGGGTTGAACTGCTCCAGGATGCTCTGTGGTCAGGCAGAAGCATGTTAATGCTGTTCTTCCCCATGCCCCAGAGACCTCAGCAGGTGGATGCCCCCCTTGCTACAGTTTGGCTGGGTGGGAGCTCCCCCAGCCACAGCACTGTCTGGCTGTGGTGATGTGCAGCCAAGCACAGAGTTGGCTCCCTGCAGCAGTGGTGTTTAGGCACTCTGGCTACCCTTAGTCTTCCCAAGCTAGCCAGGAGAGGAGCAGTGCCAGGTAGAACCACTGTAGAACCAATTGGTTGCCTGAATGAAGATGGTTTTCTCTCAAGGTCCCACACCCACTGCAATCAGGGGAGTAACTGCAAGGGGACCTGAGCAGCCTTTTCCCTCAACCCAGAGCTGGCCAGCATGAAGGCCACTGTTTAGTATCCAGGCATGAACACAACTCTTTCCTGGCCAGGATGTGGTGCACTGCCAGACTCAGCAGCTTAGTAAAGAAGTGATGGACTTCAGACCAGCCTCTCTGCTTTCATTTGCTGTATTTTTCAAAGGTGTTCATTCAGAGAAGACCAGGGACTGGAATAAGCAATTCTTCCTTCTGCCAGTCCTCACCACCTTGGTTCTGCACTGAAGTATGCAAGAAAGCATTTATGAGATCAGACTGCTCTTCTCAGCGAGGGGAGAAAAAGCCAATTGAATTCCTCCTTCCCACCAGCAACTGAGGTGTGTCACCCTTCATGCTCCATGTCCAAACCACCCTTGTTGCCCAATTCCTTCCCAAATCTCCTTTAAGGACCTGTGGCACTCTCTCCTCCTGCCAGCCATTTGCTTTCAAACACAGCCCAGAGCCCACGGGAACTGCTGCAGGTCTCCCTGGGAATGGATTCAGCCCTCAGCTCTCCACCCAAAGGAGCCTTTGGCAGAAATTGGCTCTTCCCTCACCCACACATCTCCCCTACACAAACGAGTAGCCTGTGATGCCGACACTCACCTTATAGATGGAGATGGTGGATCTGTAGGACAGATCCATCTCTGGAGCCTATTCCCTTTCCCACGGAGAAGCAAGGAACAAAGGAGAGTACAAGGTGCTATACTGGCCGGGAGGACTCTGCTTCTGCACGGCAGGCTGGATGGAAAGAGCCTGTCACTGGCAAGGAAAGACAGCAGGAAGACACAGACGCGGTACAAAGGGAGCACTGATGGAGTTTAATAATTCACCAACCGAGAGACTGGAACTTGATCTCTGGAAGTAACCAGACTCTGGGGAGAGAAGAATCCTGCAACAGCCAGCAAGGACATGTGACTGCCTCCTTGCATTATTGATTGCCAGCTTGGTACCCAGCTCTCCCTGTCCTGACACCTACAGAGCCAGCCACCTGCCCGAGGAACTGCCTTATGGCTCACTGTCTCCGTCGCTGCCGCCACTTGGAGATGGTTTGTCTGGCTTCACTGTGCTAGTGGAGCATCTTCAGGTCTCTCTCATGCAGACAATCTCGGGAACCAGGAGATCCCCATCAGCTTGTGATCACAGGCAGCAAATAGCAGCATGCGGGGGGAACACAAGGAAAGCTCAAAACAAATTGCAACTCTTCCCTGCCCTCTATTCCCTCTCTGACTCTCAGCCTCCCTCCCACACCCAGTCTCAGTGAGACCCCCTAGCAACATGAACAGGCTTCTCTGAACCCTTTCCAGGTTTCACCTCTGGTGAGCTGGGACTGGCACTGCCATTGCGAGTGCTCCTGGGCATGCACATGAGAGAGGGACAAAGCAAAACCCAGTCAGAGCCTCCCCTGGCAGCACCCATTTCCATTCAGAGCAGTGGGCACAGGGCTCCCGGCCTTTGCTCAGGATGGGTCTGGAGGTCTCCACAGGGCACTGTGCCACAGCCTGACTTGGGCAGGTGAGATGCTGATGGATGCAGACTGGGCTGCATGACCTGCAGCCCCTGCACTCCCCAGCACCTACTGAGGAGCAGAGCTGGCTGGTCACTGCTCTCCAGACCAAGGGCACAACAGCTGAACAGCTCCCAGGGTACTCACCCTGAGCTGCCCTGATTCTGAGTTAATTTTCTCTCTGTGGCCAGTACAGTACTGTGTGAGAATAACACTAGTAACACATCAGTGGTGGAGTTGTTGCCAAGTATAAGCCAAGGACTTTTCTGTTTCCCATGTTCTGCCCGCGAGGAGCTGCACAAAACAACATGAAGGAGCAGAGCCAGGACAGCTGATCTGAAAGAGCCAAAGGAATTTCCCATGACATAGAACATCATGCCTACTATNAGGTTCTCCAGTGCAGGGTTGAACTGCTCCAGGATGCTCTGTGGTCAGGCAGAAGCATGTTAATGCTGTTCTTCCCCATGCCCCAGAGACCTCAGCAGGTGGATGCCCCCCTTGCTACAGTTTGGCTGGGTGGGAGCTCCCCCAGCCACAGCACTGTCTGGCTGTGGTGATGTGCAGCCAAGCACAGAGTTGGCTCCCTGCAGCAGTGGTGTTTAGGCACTCTGGCTACCCTTAGTCTTCCCAAGCTAGCCAGGAGAGGAGCAGTGCCAGGTAGAACCACTGTAGAACCAATTGGTTGCCTGAATGAAGATGGTTTTCTCTCAAGGTCCCACACCCACTGCAATCAGGGGAGTAACTGCAAGGGGACCTGAGCAGCCTTTTCCCTCAACCCAGAGCTGGCCAGCATGAAGGCCACTGTTTAGTATCCAGGCATGAACACAACTCTTTCCTGGCCAGGATGTGGTGCACTGCCAGACTCAGCAGCTTAGTAAAGAAGTGATGGACTTCAGACCAGCCTCTCTGCTTTCATTTGCTGTATTTTTCAAAGGTGTTCATTCAGAGAAGACCAGGGACTGGAATAAGCAATTCTTCCTTCTGCCAGTCCTCACCACCTTGGTTCTGCACTGAAGTATGCAAGAAAGCATTTATGAGATCAGACTGCTCTTCTCAGCGAGGGGAGAAAAAGCCAATTGAATTCCTCCTTCCCACCAGCAACTGAGGTGTGTCACCCTTCATGCTCCATGTCCAAACCACCCTTGTTGCCCAATTCCTTCCCAAATCTCCTTTAAGGACCTGTGGCACTCTCTCCTCCTGCCAGCCATTTGCTTTCAAACACAGCCCAGAGCCCACGGGAACTGCTGCAGGTCTCCCTGGGAATGGATTCAGCCCTCAGCTCTCCACCCAAAGGAGCCTTTGGCAGAAATTGGCTCTTCCCTCACCCACACATCTCCCCTACACAAACGAGTAGCCTGTGATGCCGACACTCACCTTATAGATGGAGATGGTGGATCTGTAGGACAGATCCATCTCTGGAGCCTATTCCCTTTCCCACGGAGAAGCAAGGAACAAAGGAGAGTACAAGGTGCTATACTGGCCGGGAGGACTCTGCTTCTGCACGGCAGGCTGGATGGAAAGAGCCTGTCACTGGCAAGGAAAGACAGCAGGAAGACACAGACGCGGTACAAAGGGAGCACTGATGGAGTTTAATAATTCACCAACCGAGAGACTGGAACTTGATCTCTGGAAGTAACCAGACTCTGGGGAGAGAAGAATCCTGCAACAGCCAGCAAGGACATGTGACTGCCTCCTTGCATTATTGATTGCCAGCTTGGTACCCAGCTCTCCCTGTCCTGACACCTACAGAGCCAGCCACCTGCCCGAGGAACTGCCTTATGGCTCACTGTCTCCGTCGCTGCCGCCACTTGGAGATGGTTTGTCTGGCTTCACTGTGCTAGTGGAGCATCTTCAGGTCTCTCTCATGCAGACAATCTCGGGAACCAGGAGATCCCCATCAGCTTGTGATCACAGGCAGCAAATAGCAGCATGCGGGGGGAACACAAGGAAAGCTCAAAACAAATTGCAACTCTTCCCTGCCCTCTATTCCCTCTCTGACTCTCAGCCTCCCTCCCACACCCAGTCTCAGTGAGACCCCCTAGCAACATGAACAGGCTTCTCTGAACCCTTTCCAGGTTTCACCTCTGGTGAGCTGGGACTGGCACTGCCATTGCGAGTGCTCCTGGGCATGCACATGAGAGAGGGACAAAGCAAAACCCAGTCAGAGCCTCCCCTGGCAGCACCCATTTCCATTCAGAGCAGTGGGCACAGGGCTCCCGGCCTTTGCTCAGGATGGGTCTGGAGGTCTCCACAGGGCACTGTGCCACAGCCTGACTTGGGCAGGTGAGATGCTGATGGATGCAGACTGGGCTGCATGACCTGCAGCCCCTGCACTCCCCAGCACCTACTGAGGAGCAGAGCTGGCTGGTCACTGCTCTCCAGACCAAGGGCACAACAGCTGAACAGCTCCCAGGGTACTCACCCTGAGCTGCCCTGATTCTGAGTTAATTTTCTCTCTGTGGCCAGTACAGTACTGTGTGAGAATAACACTAGTAACACATCAGTGGTGGAGTTGTTGCCAAGTATAAGCCAAGGACTTTTCTGTTTCCCATGTTCTGCCCGCGAGGAGCTGCACAAAACAACATGAAGGAGCAGAGCCAGGACAGCTGATCTGAAAGAGCCAAAGGAATTTCCCATGACATAGAACATCATGCCTACTATATAAACTGGGGGAGTTACCTGGAGGGGCCTCTCTGCTCTGGTTGCAACTACTGTGGGACAATCAGCCACCCACACCACACATGTGCTCCCAAGCTCTCTGCAGGGACAGGTCATTCACCCCTTGGTATAATCCTGTGTCACAAGGAGCCCTATTCCTGATTTTCTACCTGCAAGAAATTCAGAGGCTGCAAGCTCAGAAGCCCTCTGGAAACTTGCAGGATGGAGAGAGAGACAAGACAACCATGGACTGCATGATATCAGAACCAAATGCAAATTCCTCTTTATTTCAGCTCATGTCAGTTTTTCATAGGAGCACAACAGGAGTCTGTTAAGTCAAAAGCAAAGGAATAAAAGTTCAGTTTTTTGGGTTACTCCTCAAAATCCTTCCAAATACAGACATAAGTTATTTATAAATATGCAAAACTTACCACAGAAACAATGAGTAATATAGCAGTCACAGTGAAATTTCCAGTGGTAAAAAAAAATAAACTCAAATTATCACAGGGTCATTTTCTTTGGTGGGAACCAATTTCAGAGCATTTCAATTCCACATTAAAAATACAGGTAAATGATCCCTCCACCAAGCAAAGACTCTTGTCCCTTACCTTGAGCTTGCTGCAAGTAAAGTGAGGCTTTCAAATCTCAGCCCTTGAGCAAAGAGCAGCACAGCAAATCAGGTGGCACAGAAAGTCCCGGGTGGAGGGGGTCTGTTCCCACCCTAGGTTCTGTCAGTATCTGTCTTGCCAGCTCACCTCAGAGAACAGAGAAGCTGCTACAGAAGACAACTGTCTCAGGAAAGGTTTGCCCTTCTCCCAAGGCCAGCTGCAACATTCTGTGTCATATCTCCTCCAAAAAGTTGCAGCATTTCTGCTCCCCTTCAAAGTGGGTGTGTTGAAGGAGAAATAATCCCTTTTCCCAATACTATACACTCTTAAAAACCTTGGCCCCTTGTGGGCCAAGCAATCCCTGAAGCTTTGTCAGGCCTTAGGCCATTCTGTGACGTGGAAAGGTGCATGGTGCTTTGTCAGTGAAGGTACTGCTACACAGGAGACATTCCAGCTGCTACAGTTCAAGACAGGTAGGTGGGTGCTCTGGATTGTGGGTTAGATAGCAGGGCAGCAAAACCAAGCACAGCAGCAGAGATGGGGTTACAGAACAAGGATAACTGTCAGCATTTCATAGCTGTCCAGCAATACGTGTGTATTTGCACTGTTGTCTATTACATATTAATTCCTCATAGTCCCTCCCCCACCTCAACACCTTGGTGGAGGGGCAAATCTGAGCCTTTTCAGTGCCTGCTGCTCCTTGGCTTTGGGACGCAGGATGGGAACCTCCGGATCAGTCATCGGCAGAGATGCTGCACCAGCTGCTCAAACTCCTCCCGGTGCTGGTAGATGTACAGCTGGGTGTCCCAGAGAGCATTCACCAGCACAGTGTCATTCACCTCGTCCAGCATCACCTCTGCGTGCAGCTGAGGGCTGAGCCTGCAGACACCAAGACAGCATCACCAGCTGGGCACAGACACGAAGGTGACCAGGTGCAAGCCTGCCAAGTAGGAGACTGTGCCAAGTGGGTCCTACCACTGAGGTGCTCCCTGGCCCTTTATCTATCAGGCTTGCAGGGCCGCAGTTCAGCACGTGAGGGCCAAGTCCAAAACAGGCTGTGCATGGTGGAATAGGGCAGGATGCACACCCCGAACAACCGTGCAAGACAGTGTCCCTCAAGCCTCTCCTAACTGGCCCCCCAGATCAGGCATGCATCAGCTCATGGAGGGGGCCAGGGCATCCTCCACTGTATCACTGAGGTGTGAGAGGAGCAGGCAGGGGACAGGCCTGGGTGGGCATGCCTCTGGAGGGGATGCTATTTGGGATGATGCATGCCACAGTCTGAAGTGAGAGGGGGTAAAAATAGGTCTGTACAGAGAGAGAAAACGAAGCTCCTACCGGAAATATTGGACATCCGTCATCTCACACCAGGCCCTGGCACGATCCACAGCTGGGCCATCTGCGTCAGTGCACTGCAGGAGAAACAGCCCCACAGTTACAGCCTGACTGCTCTGCCCCTGCCAGCAAGAGCCTTCCCTGGCACCAAGTTGAACTGCACAAGCTGCAGAGGGAAAGGGAAAACCAGGAGCAAGTTCATCCTGGATGGCACTGCTCACCACCAAGAGTGGGGCAACTTTTATATTTATTTACCTATTTAATTTTTTAACATAAGAGCAGTACTCCTGATCCCTGGGGACACAAGGAATTGCACTCTACAGATCCTCCATACATCAGAGCACCAAGTAGACTCCCTTAAACCCTCAGGATGACATGAATGACAGCCTGCCTGGGATTTTCTCTATCCATTCTGTCCAAGCCTTGTAACAGCACAGCCTGGGATTACTACAGGCTTTCTGGGCTATCCTGGGAGCCCTGAAATAAAAGGCAGCAGAAGCAGAGGGACTCTGGGCACTTTCTAACTTTAAGAAGCTAAAAAGGAGATAAAGCAAAAGAATTAAGATCACAGCAAGAACTTCAGCTCTGATCTTTCTAGTTTTCATTCATTTGGAGTGTTTTCATGCACAGCATTTAATGATCATCTTTCTGAAACACGCAAGCTCCTATTCCTTTTACACACTCCTAACCACAGCTTTCAACAACTGCTTTTTATTAGTGACCCTCTCACTTCTCCAGCATTTACTCATTCCCCCAGTGGAGATAACAAGGCTTTTCTGAAGAAAAATTAATTGCTGTTTTCCAAGGCATGATTTGGTTTTTTAGGTCCAGGTTGCTCAGATGCTAATCAATGCTTCCTGGAAAGACAGTGAGTTTCACAAACTCATACCTGCACATGTTCCTAAGGGTCACTGACCACCATCCTGTTCTCAGCCCCTTTCAGCTGCAAGAACCTCCTTTGGAACTCAAAACACCAAAGAAACAGACAGGTCTTCAGACCTGCTGTTAAGTTACCCACTATGTCCACGGTCAGAGCAGTTCCAAGGAAATAGAATTTACTTCCAAAAGGAGAAAGCTGAAGACTGGAAACCTTTGTTCCCCCCCTGCAAACAACCACAGGGGTCTTTCCCCATGTCCTCTTTCCAGTACTCACACAATCCACCACCATCTTGCCGAGCTCCCTGGCCCCAAAGACAGTCTTCGCCAGCTCCCAAGGGTTGGAGGGGCGGAAAACATCCACAGAGACCACTGGGACCTGTGGAGGCTTCCCTGTCCCCAGGGAGACCACCAAACCCAGTTTTCTTACTTCCTGCCTCCGACCCTGCAGACAAACAAAAGATTTGTTTACAAGAATCAACAACGAAGGCAGAACATGTCTTTTACAGCAGTCCTGGAGAAGCTGTGAAAGCCAAGGCAAAAGGCTTTGTAACCTTTTCTCTCCCCCTGAAGTAGGGCCTGGTGAGACAGGTGTAACCCACAGGACTTCAGCAGTTGCACTGTGCTGTCCCTTATTCCCCTGACTGCACCCAAACCCATGGGATCACCTCAGAGCCAAGTCCCAGGATCAGATGACCCTGAAACAGTCCAATTCTTCAGTCTTTTTGACAACACACCTTCCCTTTCACCTACAGGGAACAAGAGCTGCCAGTAGTTATTCACCTTTTTGAAGAATCTGCCACACCATAGAAGGCATTCACTCTTCAGCCTTGCAGAGTACCTAGTCTTGTCTTCTCCATTTATTTTTGGGCAGAAAAAGGCCCTGAAGAGTTGCATCAAGGGCCACACACAACCATTAACTGAGTCATCCTTGTTCAAAGTAGCAAGGAGAGGCTAATGAGACTGTCTCCCTGTCTCACACCCTTGTCAGAAGAGGCATCTCACCTCCCAGCCACCATTCCCAACACATATTCCCCTCCATACACTCCCTTTTGGGGTGCTGGACTGCTGACTTGTTTATCCACTAAGACGCATCCCTTCCCAAACCCATTTCCTCTTCAAGGGAAGGCTCAGTGGGGCCAAAAAAGCCCCAGCAACCAGTCAGGGCTAGGATTTCCCTCACCTTTTTGATGAGGGTCTTGTTGTACTCGTGGATCTCGGCCATGGCATCGAGGGTGGGGTTGTTGGCCAGCAGCCCCCCGTCCAAGAAGCGGCCGATCGGTCGGAAATAGGTGGGGGCTGCGCCACTGCAGCGGGCAGCGCGCCACACCAGCTGCTCTGCAGGGGGACCAAGCAAAAAGGGCCTCTTGCAGAACCTCTGCCGTGCACAAGGAGCACCCCGCCTTCGCCAGCACAAAGCAGGAGGGCTTGCAACCCCTGAAAACCCTGCCCTGCATGGGTGTGCTTCTTCCTCCCCACAGCACAGGATGCACAGGATGACTTTGGGAGGCTTTAAAAGACTTTCTCGCCACTTTCTACATATCCTGGGTCAAATTCACTCTCTGTCTGCTTCATTGCTGCTATAATGATAGTGAACTAGTTATGTGTGCTAGACAAAGCAGCAAGCTGGAGGGAGCTGCATGCTTCAGTTACACAGCTTTTTGGTGGTTTTCTGTGAGAGCCCAGGGAAAGGTACTGACTGCATGCAGGACTCTTTTAGCAGACCCCTTCCTCATAAACCTGCCCCTGTTCTTGGTACAGGAGAAGTCAAGAGAAGAGGAGAGGGGACAAAAGGGAACCACCATGAGCACCAATCTACAAGTCAAGGCCAGGGATGAGATACTGCTGGGACACCCCAATTTTTAGAGCAATGGAAGAAGAACATGAAATCTGTCACTGAAGAATGGAACCTCCCCTGCCAACCAGATGCTATGTATGTGCACTATAATTTACCTTCTGGCTGAGTGAGGGGTTTGAAAGATGCAGTTGTCTTGTACTCAGTGGAGGTTTTTGTCTCTGGTACAGGGTAATTCCGGAAAAGGTGGAGCTCAGCTGGCTGTCGGTCACACAACGTCCCTGTCACCATAACCCTGGAGAAGAGGACATGAGAAAATAAGAGTAAAATGGAAAAGAAAGTACTTATGGCTTCAATAGTCTGCACATCACACTTGTGCAGACCTGCTCTAAGGAGAGGCTGAGCATCTCTGCTGAGAGGGGTCTAGAGCACATGCAGGACAACATCAGCCAGCACAGCCCCAGGCAGGACTTACTTGGGTTTTCGCACATCAGTCATTTTGGTGTTTTCCCCAAACTCCTTCTTCAAGAACTCATCCAGGGGCTCTGACTCGTAGGGCCGAGACCCCCGGAACACCATGTCCTTCATGCGGAAGTACAGGCAGCGCATGTAGTCCATGGACTTCCCTGAGACAGGCAACAGAGGGGGCAGGAGCGGGGGCGGGAGGAAGGGCAGGCAGAACAAACAGCACATCAGAGCTAGGACTCTCCAGGACAAGCAGGAGATGGGAGGCATCACACCCAATCCCACCCCCTTCCCAAACTGCCTGTCATCTGCTTAGTCCCCAGCAGCATGACTGGGAAGGATTACAGAGGAAGGGCAAACTTGGAGCACAGTTCCCACTACCAGAAAGTGTCGATCACTTTGCTCTAAGGCCCCCATGAAGTGCATAGGAAGAACAGAACATTGCATTCTGCCACCACTCACTTCCCAAAACCCAGAAAGCTGCTCAGAGCCAGCTGACGTGAGAAGCGAGTGCAAAGCCAGGTCTAGGCTTTCCTTCCTTAAGGAACATCCCTTCCCTCCTTTGGCAGGCACAAAAGATCTGAGTCAGGACTCAAGAGAGGCATCTCACACTCAACATCCACTCTTCACAGAGGTGTGCTCAGGCCCACAGGAGTGAGAAGGGGCCCACTATTTGCACTGTCCTTACCATGTACAATAGCCAAGGCCAAGATGCCTCCAGTGCTGGTCCCCGCGATCCAGTCAAAAATCTCCCGAATGGGACGTCCCGCAGCCTTTTCGATAGCCAGGAGGAGCTGGATGAGCACAAGGCCCCGGATGCCCCCTCCATCCAAGCACAGGAGGCGGTCCTGACTGGAGAGAGACAGACAAAGATGACTGGGAGCTGTGGGACACATTACAGACCACAGAACACTGCGTGGGAACACGGCCTTGCGAACAGGACACTCTGCCAGTAACTAGATTGCTGCAACCAGTGTAATCAGTGATTTAATAAACCCAGCAGTGCTGTCTCAGGTGCAAATGAGACATGTTCAGTAAGCCTTGCCAGAGCTGGTGCAACACCCCTTGCTCTTGCATAGCCATCTCTAACCTCTACACCAGAGAAACAGTCACCAGCCGAAACCACACCCAAGTCCCTTACTACACAGTAATGGGTATTGTGTCATAAATAAAAAGCAGACAGCCCTAAATCCTGCCAGCAGCACTTCAGTGCCAACCCTTCCTCCACTCCATGCAAGATGAGGTGCAGAGGAGCTGCAGGGTGAACACTGGGGCAGTGTGTGGAGATGGGAAAGTCACAAAGCAGTGTTGGGTATCCAGCGGCACAGGAGAGGGACAGACATCTGCTTAGCTTGGGCTCCACTGCAGCTCCAGGGCTGCACACAGGACAAGCAGTGGCCATTTATCGAAACAGAGAATTATCACAAGGTACTGGCAAAAATGGAAATGAACATTAAACATCAGCTCTGAGGAAGCCACCCCTACAGGTGTGGGAGGGGAGAATTCACACATAGTTTTCACCTCCAAGTTGCATAGGAGCCCAGACAGAAGCTGTTCCTCACTTACTTTCTTCTATCCTCACTGGACATGTCTACAACATCTGGCGCTTTCAACAACTGTCCAAGCGTTGTGGAAACATACAGAAGGTCCTGGTACCCTAGAGGGTTGTGAACATGCAAAAGGAAAAAATATTAGGGGCCATCAGTGTGGTAAACAATTTCCACCATAATCACCGAGAGAATATTCAACTCCCTTCCCCATCAAATAAAGATGCAGGAGACATGAGCCATCTTACCCAGAGACAACAGGTACCCCCCAGATTAAACTCCAAACCAAAGAAGAGCAATACCATCCTTTAGAGTGTGCAGCTGGAGATACACTGGCAAAGACAAAGGATTTGTAGCAGCAGATGATGAGCACAGTGGGTGAGAGAGAAGGCAGAGCCTAGCAGTGTGCCCACTATGCAGTTTACTGCAAGCTGTTAAGATAAAATCTAAACCTACTCCTCGAGGTAACCTAGGCAGGAGAGCTGTGGGGACAGGGTGGCTTGTCATTACCCCTCAGCTGATGTTCACCCAGGCCGCCCTGGGTGCAGGGCACCGATCCAGGCTAGGTGAGAAGCCAGCCTGTGAAACCAAAAGAAAAAAGAACAAGGGGAGAGAAGTTACATACTCCTGCCAGCACCCAGGCCAGAAGGTGGCTGTGTCTAGAGCACGTGGAGACAATGAATGTGGTGAGGAGTTTCTTCAAGGGCCAGAGTCCACAACAAAAAAGGGTCTTGCTCTGTCACTGCATCAGAGCTGAAAGTGGGCAGGGTTGCCTTCACCAGGCCATGGTGAGAAGAAAGTCCTGGTATTAGATTTGTGGTGACACAGACACACTCCAGGGTTGTCCTCTGCCTCCAGCCTGAGACAGGAAGAGGTCCACAAACAGCTGTTAGCTGCCTCCATGCTCCTCTCATGAAAGTGAGAGCCTCTCTGAGTCAACTCATCCACTGCCTACTCATTAACCCCTCCCGCTGCCTCTGCCTGAGCTCTGAAGCTTCCCAGAGGTGGAAAGCCTGACACCTAGAATAGACCCACATGTTTATTCAGAGTCTGGGCATTACAGAGCACAAGCTACAACACAATTCTATGTCCTAAAGTAGGCTTTTCCTCTGCATTACAAACCCTGTGACCAAGGTCGCTTATCCTCAGGCTTCACCCCTTCCCTCTCCCAGCTGCTGGCCTCCAGGATCTGAGTAAGTCACACTTCTAAATCCCCTTGCGCCCAGCACAACACTGGGAGGTCTTCAAGGCAGACCAGTAAGTACCTCCCTTTCTGTAAGTGACCCACTGGATGAAGTACATGCCAGCAACTAAGTGCTACACCTCTTCCAGAGCAGTGAGGGAATCAGTCTTCCCACTCCCTTTTACAGAGCTGCATTGTGTCAGGTCTATAAAAAAGAAGTTTGGAGTACAAGAGTTTAGAGTACACACACAGGAGAAGCAGAGAAAAGAGATGGGATCCTGCAACAGTTCAGTGAGAACAGAGTCACGACAGAGTCTCCAGATACTGATAGCTAAGACAGCTCCCAGTGTACAGCCCATCTGAAGAAGAGATTCGAGACAGCACTGTGAAGCAAGAAGGAAGGAGAGCAAGGGAGGGCCAAGGAAGGCTTTACCTAAGCTGTCGAAGCTGCTCCGTGAGGAAGGTTGGCCTTCCAGGAAGGAGGCGGCAGATGGTGCCAGGCTTGGGGAGTCAGGGTTGGGTGGTGGGTGGCAGCGTTCGGTCCCTACAGTTTGCAGCAGGTCTAAGAGCACTTTCCGGTTCGCACCTTAGGTGACGAAGGGGGAGTTACAGATCAGAAAGAGAATCAGCGCACGCACACACCGGGGGGGAATGTGCTCTGCCCGATTCACAGGAGGCCTGGCCCTCACAACAGCTCTGGGACAACCCAGGAGAGGGGAAAGCATGGCCCAGGTATCTCTCCCCAACCAGGAGGCAGCAAGCAGGACTTGTGCGCAGCAGGAGTACCCAGTGCTGTGCAGCAGCTCCAAGGGGGGCGTGTGCCACACAGCTCCTGCCTGGGCAGTTCAGCATCACTGCATCATCCCGCTGTGAGCCTGCAGTGCCTGACACCCTGCTGTGAAAGAGGGGGCGTGCAAGGGCGTGCCAGCTTCTCCTCTTGCATCTCTGTCTCACAGAAGAGAAAATCATCAATGGCTATCAATACAAAGCCTACACCGCCAGCAAAGGAAGCGCCTACAAGCTAGGAAAGTGTACTGGAGAAGCATCACCCCTCTGTGGCAGGTCTTCACCTCTCCCCGAGACACTGCTTTGGCTACCAAGGGGAGATGGGATGCCAGATTCACCCTGTAAGGCTGC
Source organism: Scytalopus superciliaris (assembly GCA_013400415.1). NCBI lineage: Eukaryota > Metazoa > Chordata > Aves > Passeriformes > Rhinocryptidae > Scytalopus > Scytalopus superciliaris. The sequence goes on along the minus strand of VXBX01002369.1, from coordinate 1,770,010 downwards.
TGACATGCTCCCTCACCTTTGCTGCTCCTGGCTGCCAACAGTCCTGGCGTCTCCCCAAAATCATTGGGGACCTCGACATCTCCTCCAAACACGACGATCGCTTTGATCATATCCAGGTGGTCGTGCTAGGGGACAAGAGAAAGCTCAAGAGCCACTACATGATTTCTCATTCCTTTCCTCCTCCTTTTATCAGCCAGATCACCCGTAAGGGACCACCACATGGAAGGCAACAGCCAAAATTTCAAAGGAGCCTGGCCCCGCCTTGACCCTTCATGAAAATCCTCTTTCTCCTTCCCAGCAGTGACAGCATTTCTGCAGAAATCTCACCTTCATGGCCAGGTGCAGGGGGGTGTTGCCGTCCTGGCCGCGGGCGTTGGTGTGGGCGCCGTGTGTGAGCAGCACCATGGCGCAGTCGAAGCGTCCCCTCTGGACCGCGACGTGCAGGGCCATGTCGGCCGTGCGGCTGGGCACGTTCACCGGCGAGCCGTACTCCAGCAGCAGCCGGGTCATCTGCGCCCAAAGCGTGCACGTGGCAGGGCAAGAACAGACAAAGCAGTCTTGTGGGGACAACCGCCTGGGCACTCAAACCGACTAGTCTCGTGGCGAGCAAAGCAGGGGAAGAGGAGGAAGCCTTAGCCTGGGTATAGTTGGCTGGCATATGCCAGCTGAATTGTTCCAAGCACTGGAAATGGGGTTTCTCTGCCTTTTGCCACAGAATTAGCTGGTGGTTTCGCAATCTGGCTAGGGCTTCTGGGTGCTTTGGGATTTATATGTAACTGCGGTGACTGGCTGAGATCAACTGAGAAAAAAACCAGTTCCTACTCAGGCCAGGATCCTTTCAGTCTGGAAGGAAAAAGTTTGCTTCCTGAATTTCTCTTTATAAGCCAGGCAAACTTAGGTCTGCTCTGAAACTTCACAGGACATTTCTGAGTGGGATGTGATACTGCAGGAGGAAAAAGAGTCCTGCTATAGGAATGCCCTCTGTTGCAACAAGCACCATTCAGGTGCTCCATCATGGCATATCACTGACCTGCTCGTCTCTGGTAGAACATGGACTGTCACCCACATGCCACCACCTGGTTCCTACCTCACACCTTCCCTGCAGTTTTTAAGGCATTGACCTGCTTGCTCCCAGGAAACTGTCAGGTAACAAGAAGAGAGCTCCCTCCAGGGGCAACTGTGCTTCATGGACAGTGCTGCAGTTTCCTCAACAAAAGGCAAAAGGGACAAGCTGGCAGTTTCACAGCCACTGATGAAATACTAGGGATGAACTCATCAGTTTATTTCACTGCAAGGCTCCACTGCTCTATCCCCCATGGCAAACAGCACTGATTGGCACAGGGCAAAGGGAATCAAACACTGGCTGAGCTCTGACACTCCCAGGGCTCTGCACATGCACTTGGAAAGGGACAGGTTAGCAGCAGGAGGAATTAACTGCATGTTGTGTGGCAGCACAGCCCCTCACCATGGATTGGCTCCATTTACCTCTGCCTTCTTTGCCCAGTGCAGTGGAGTAGCTTCATAGCGTGGGTCCTTGGAACAAACCTGGCTGGCATCTGCCTCGAGGATGGCCTGGGCACACCTGGAAGACAACAGAAAGTTGTAGAGCAACATCTGGATGCCTCTCTGATACAGAAATATGGCATTTCTGGAAACTCTCGAGACCTGGTGGGAAATTCTTCTCTTCTCCTCTCTTTCCATGTTTCCATGGGGATGAAACTGTAATAGTTAAATAATTGCTGAAAGTAAGAATCTGTGTACTTCCCTCTGAATGAAAAATCACACCTGTTGTGAACAGACCAGTACCTGGTGCCTAGAAAGTGGAGTAGGTAGACTTAGAAAATAAGCATACCCTCTCCGCTCTGAAACACCACCAAACAAACCCTGCACAAGAGATCAAGCCCCAGCACAAACTCAGTGACCTAAGCACATTCTGGGCTTGTAAATGTGTCTCTGATGTTGGGAAGCACTTTTCAAAATGCTGAAAAATCAGCTAGCTGCAGGTAGCGTTGGCTTGAGAGCCCTATTTGTAGAGCTCAGACACCCTATGAGCATTAAATATTGTAAAGGAAATCAAATTTCTCTAGGGAAAACAAAACAGGGACTAAACATTATTCCTCCTTTGATTCAGTTCCACAGTGTGTTATTAAGAGTCAAGAGCACTTCCAGCCTACAGGAGATGGGAAAAACATGGCTTTGCAATGAAAGCTTATTAGGATCAGAGCACTCAAAGACAGAGGTGAATCAATTAGCAATGCTATTTAAGTATCAGTAAATCATCTTCTCACAGCTCATTTTGAGAAAAGGTATTTCACAAACATTTTTTTGAAATCTCTTGTCTTTCTCCTGATGTCTCATACTGAATAATATATTAATTCAGGAAATAAAACCTTTTTCTGAAAGCATTTCTTTCTTTCTTTCCCACACCTGTTCATTTGCTAATTGGAATGCAGCAGAGGACTGCACAAGGCAACCTCCTGCTGAGCACAGCCCTGAAAGGGGCCCAGCCTTGGGCAGTGCTGAGCAAGCAGACAGGTCCCCAGACTGGAGGGGCAGCCCAGGTGGTTACCTACCCCTTCTGGGAGTACTTCAGTGCTGTGTGGATGGGGTACCCCAGCATGCCCACGACACTGCAGCTGGCATGGCACTTCAGCAGGGACCGCACCATGTCCTCTTTGCCCAGCTCGCAGGCAAGATGCAGCGCAGTCAGCCCTTCGTGGCTCAGGTGGTCCAAGCCAGTAGTTGGGGTTTTGCCCAGGAGCTGGCAAGAGGAGACAGTAGAAAAATAAACACATGGACAGACAGACACGGAAGAGCACTCTCTTGTGAGCTCTGAGGACACGCTATGGAGCACTGGGCTCCTCGTGATGCTACAGCTTGTCCTCTCCACCCTTGCTTCCAACACAGTAGGTATGGAAGTGCTCCTTGTTTTCTCTCTGTGCCCTCCTCCTCTGACTCAGGTGCTTCTGAGACAATCCCCATCCAAGAAGGGCTCACACCACCTTGACTGACACAGTCCAGCAGACTCCCACCATCTCCCACTTGCATGAGCCAAGCGCAGCCCAACCAAATGAGAGCACAAACTGAAACCAGCAGCTTCCCCTCCTGCTGCAGCCCCATCAGCTGACAGGAGCTCAACCTCCCCTTCAAGCCCACTGTTGCTTTCAGATGAAAACAGGATTCTGTTTAAAACATGCATGTGTGCGTATGTTTGAAGGAATTTTCCTGTTCTCCCTGTAAATTTTAGACCTGTTACCTGCAGGCTGGTTTGGTATACAAAAATATCCCACTGCTGTACTGGGGAAACCCTGCAAGCTGTGCTGCACGAGAGACATGGGAATTCAGTTTCTTTTCTCTGGTTTAGCAAGAAATCAATAGAGGAAAGAAACAGATAAGAGACTGATCGCACCCGGGAGTATTTCTGTAACAATGAACCAGAGAAATAAAGAAGAGGGTACCTTTGTGTTAAAAAGTTTCTAACTGCCCTGCTCCACACCACGACAAGCCCTTATCCTCATTCCTCCCCCAGCACACATGAGGAAACCCAGCACAGTCTGGCAAGCAGAGGGAGAGCTGTCACAACAAGTACTGGGCAAACATCACTGAGTCTTGGGGAGCCAACCAACCTCAGGAACCACACGTAAGGCCACCCATGTCCTTACAAACCCCATCACTGTGCCCTGCACTTCTCAGCAACTGAGAACACCTCTTGTTTCAGAGTGTATCTGCCTGGAGGCTCTGACTGCTGTAGCCCAGGCAAAGCCACTCAGTTCAAACAACAGGTCCTGCAGCACAGGAGAGCTCAGGATGGCTCCAAACTGTCCTTCAGTCTGCGGGCAACACATGATCCTCTAAGGCAATCCGAACACACATTTCCCTACAGGAGCACTCTGTCCAAAACCACACACCCTGCTGGGAGGAGAAAGGGAAAGGACAGCCATGGGCCTGAGGAAAGGCAGGATGAAGGCCTGATGCAAACAGCAGTGAAGGACATTTCCTGAGGAAACTTAATATCCTTGTGCCAGTGCAGGGTGGAATCTGGAGCCCATTTACAGGAAACAGCACCAGCAAAGACAGGGAAATAAGAGGCTGAAATCAGGCTCAAGCCTTAATTTGACAGAGTGAAACTGACTTTCTCCTCCCCTGCCTGCAGCTGTTTCCCTGTCTCTCTCCTCACAGCACAGAGAGGACCGGTTGTGGTCCCGCTTTCCCCCAGACTGGAAATCGCTCCCACCTCAACGATCTGGGGGTTGTTCCCTCGCACGGCATAGTGGAAAACTGTCTCCCCGTTCCTGTCAGTGATGTCCACCCGTGCGTGGCACTCCAGCAGCTCCAGCAGGCACTCCATGTCTCCCTTGCGGCATGCCAGGTGCAGAGGGGTGCAGCCATCCTCGCTGTCCGTGCTGTTCACACAGCTGCAAGACACGAGCTGCTGTAAGCCAAGGGATGGCTGCAAGGAGGAGGAGAAGGAGGAGGACATGCAGCTGCTCCAGGAGCTGATACAGAGATACTTTCCATATCTGCCCCCTCTGGTGTGAATCACGGGATTCACAGAAGTCCAGCCCCTTGGCAGGGAAGGAGCACAGGGAGCAGGCATCAAGCAGCCCTGCCCTGGACTCTCTCCCTGGCACACTGCTCCCTCCTCTGCCCTCTGCATCAGATCAGTTCCCCCTGCCCAAAGGCACACAGGAGACAGGTTACAGTCAGCAACCTAGCAGTGCCCTCCAATCCTCCAATTACTCACTAGTCTCCCTGATCCTCAGTGAACTTCCCCATGGGAAGAGAGCGAGGGCTTGTGGCCAAAAACTTTCCAGACAGTCCTACTCTCAAAGCCAGCCACAACCCCCTCCAGAAAGCAACTCCACGAGGGCTGCAGTGTCTCTAGCAGGACTCTCCAACCTTTCCCTCAAACACCAGAGCTCCAGGAGGATGAAACCCACCAACAAGCTCCCGCAGGGACCACCGGGGCCCTCTGCCCGCCAGGCACGGTGCAGCAAGGACGGCGCTTCCCAACTCGCCTCTGCAGGAACCACAGGCATTACGCTCCCCCGGGAAGCACATCCAGAGGGCTGCTCTGACACGGCCCGGCCCAGCCCGCCCTCCCAGCGCCCTGTGCTTGCCTGAGGATGTGGTTGTGGCGGAAGCTCTCCCTGCGGCCGAACTCCACGGCGAGGTGCGCGGCGGACCAGCCGGGGTGGCTGCGGAGCAGGTCGCTGAGCTGCTGCAGCTCCTCCAGGGACAAGGGCTGGCCGGAGCTCTCGTAGAAAGGGCGCAGCTGCCGGGCGTATTGCTCAAAGAGCAGCAGGGCGTCCGCCTCGCTGTCCAGCTGGAACAGCCTGGGGGAGAGGCACATACAGGCTTGGGGTCACGCTCAGAGGAACAGCTCCCACCCCGTGTCATCCCAGAGGGACAGCGCTTCCCCACACACCACTGCCGGCAACTCTCCTATTCCTCCTCCCGCTGGCGCCCCAAGGGAAGCGGGGGGCACGTTTCCTTGTCTGGGAGCACCTTCCATTCCTGAGGGGCGGTGCCGGCCCGGGGCGCCCCGTGTTTCAGGCGCTCAACCAGCAGCAGCTGCGAGCAGGTACCCACGGGTGCCCTGAGCCATTTCACAGCCGTCCGGACCCTGCCCTTTCCCGACGGACCCCCCAGCTCACCCACCCCCGCAGCCGCTTTCGGCTGTCCCTCCGCAGCGGGGACGGCCACCCACCGGAAAGCGACCTGCGGGCTCTGCGGGTTCACCAGGAGGCAGTCCCAGGAGCGGGCGGGGCTGTTCCTGTAGAGGGCCACCCTGCCCTCCTCCCGCAGGCAGGCGTGCCCCGCGTACTCGGCGGCCGGCACCTCCTTCGCGCGGTACGGGTTGCCGAACATCTGCGTGACGCTGCTGATGGTGCTCACCAGCCGCCCCAGGAACTGCATCTTCCCGGAGCCGCGGGCGGCCAGAGCCGCGAGGCGGGGCCGGGAACGGGAATGGGGCCGGGAATGGGGCCGGGCAAAGCACGACGGGCCCCCAGCACGCCCCGCGCACCAATCGCGGCGGCGGGGGCGGGGCCCACGCCCCTTAAAGCGGCAGCGGCCCCTTTCGGCGGAGTACCCCGACCCGGCCCTGCGAGGGCAGCGGCCGCTTTAAGAGCAGAGGGCGGCCCGCGCGGCGGCGGCGGGGAGGGGGCGTGTCGGGGGTGACGTCAGCGCATGACTGTGTTTTTATGAATGAAAAGAATCCGCGGGTGAGTAATCGCGGGGAGCGGGGCGGGAGGCGCCGCCCGACGCCCCGACCGGCACCGCCACCGCGGGACCCCCGCA
>VXBX01002369.1:1729964-1763663 GCA_013400415.1 Scytalopus superciliaris | reverse complement strand
CGGAGTGCTCCCCGCTCTGCGAGCCCCGAGACGGGGAAGGACCGGCCACCGGCGGGAGCGCGGCGCGTCCTTTCGGTGGCTTCGCCCCCCGTGCTGCTGAATCACGGGGAGAACACTTCTCGCTGCGTGGCCCCGGCCTTTCCCCCCCGCGCCGGGGGCACCCGGCCCTGGCCCGCCGGGCACGGGCGGTGCGGGGACCCGCCCGGGTGGCCTCGCCGCGGTGTCGCTCCGTGGGGCTGCTACTTTTACTTTCCCTTCAGCCTCGGGCGGGTCTCCCCCCGGTTTCCCCCGCGCACGGAAGCCTTGGCCGCCCCGCAGCCGGCTGGGGCGGTTTGGGTCCCCTGGGCAGAGCAGCATCCCCGCCATCGAGGGATGGGATGACGGAGGGATGGAGGTCCAGCCTCCCCCTATTGTTATTATTGCTTGCAGTCATCGTTGCTATTAATATTATTACTACGTACTTTTTTAAAAGCAGTGGGATGAGTCACGCAGCGCAGGGTGGGGGGGACGTGGCAGGGGGCCAGCAGGGCCGTGTCCTCTGCTCCGTGGTGAGGGGCATGGGGCCGGCAGTAACCAGCTTCTCTCCTGGCCGCTCTACAGGGCCAGCGTGAGGGAGCGAAGGATGGCTGCAGACGGGCTCTCCAGCAAGGCCTTGAAGGTGAGCGCCGGCGGGAACAGGGGGCTGGGAGTCCGGGGGCTGGTCGGGGGTGTCTCAGGCAGCCAGCCCTCTCCCCGGCAGGTGAAGCGAGAGCTGGGGGAGAACACGCCGCTGCTGTCCGATGAGGAGCTGATGGGGCTGTCGGTGCGGGAGCTCAACCACCACCTGCGGGGCCTCTCCAAGGAGGAGGTGGCGAGGCTGAAGCAGCGCCGACGGACGCTGAAGAACCGGGGTTACGCTGCCAGCTGCCGGGTGAAGCGCGTCTGCCAGAAGGAAGAGCTGCAGAAACAGAAGATGGAGCTGGAGTGGGAGGTGGACAAGCTGGCCCGGGAGAATGCTGCCATGCGCCTGGAGCTTGATACCCTCCGTGGCAAGTACGAGGCCCTGCAGGGCTTTGCCCGCACCGTGGCCACCCATGGGCCGGCCGCCAAGGTGGCCACTGCCAGTGTCATCACCATCGTCAAGTCTGGCACCAACCAGGCCGCCTACTCCTAGTGTTGGCCTTAGTCCCCCGGCTGGGCACAGCTCTCTCCGGGGCACCTTCCCCCATGAATTGCCTCCCAGTACTTCCTTGACCTCCTCCCTGCTGGGACTTGTGCCCAAAATCCTCCTTCTCCCATCCCTTGACCTCCAGCTCCCCCAGGTAGGGAGGGCTGCTGCAGTATGGGTGCTGGGGTGGAGGACATGACCCCACTGGTGGCCCCCACAGCCCCCTCCCCTCCTGGGGATGCAGACAGGAGAGAGCAAACCCGCACAAGCAGTAGTGGGGAAGTATCCCACGGCTCCAAGCTGGCAGGAAAACACCAGGTGCCTCTTTTTTGAGGGAGGGCATGTGAAAGCTGAACGCAGGCCAGGCAGTCCCAGGAGCATGTGCCAGAGAGGGAAGGGAGGGGAGAGAGGTTTTGCAGCGCAGGGAAAGAAGGTATATCAGCATTGGGCACACAACTTGGACCACGCCTGGAGCAGGAGGGAGGTAGCAGCATGGCTGGAGTCTCTGGGGATGGAGATGGTGAGGGAAGGTTGGTAGGTCAGAGGGGGAGAGAAAGTGGTTGCAGGTTGATGTCTGGTAAGGGTGAATGGATTGGGAAAGCACTGGCAGCTTGTGGTGCTGTGGGACACCAGAGGTGACAGTGATGGAGGGTCCCTCGAGCAGAGGAGAGCTGGGGAACATGAGTGGGTCAGCCCAGGCTGTTGTCCACAAAGAGGAGAAACAGTGGTGCTGTTTTATCTTTCCCTATCACGCACATCCTTCACGCCTCTTCCTGCTGACGGGACACTCGGCCTGGCTGGGTGTCTCTGAAATGCAGCAGCACCGGCAGGAAGGAAGCAGAGGCAGCTGGAGCAGAGATAAACACTGTTTTGCTCAGCACAGGCCAGCTTGTGCGGCCCCACCAAGCACTCCCCGGTGCCCCACTGCCTACAAAGCCCGTGGAGAGGTGCTCCTGGCCCTTGAGAGACAGAGCTGCAGAGGCAGAGAGAGGGGTGGAGGTGCAGGAAGTGGGAAGTAGGGGCGGAGAGCATCCCTGCTTCTGGGAGCTGCCCGGCAGGCAGGTAGGTAGGCTCCTCCCTTTGTTTTCCTCCAGCTTGGACACTGGTGTGGGACAACCGGCTCTTCAGCAGGCTGAAATGCTGGAGAAGAGCTGGGTTTGCTAAATAGGGGCAGCACAGGGGAGGGAACAGGAGGCAGACCTGTGCTGGCATCTGCTGCTGTAGAGGATTCCCCTGCCCCTGCCTGGGTATTGCCACGCCAGCCGCCCTCGGCTGCAGTCTCCATCCCTCTTCGGAGAGAGGTCCCTGCCATTCGTGGAGGGGGCACTGTGGTTAGCATCCCCCCACCCCAATTCCCCTTGGGTTTATTTATTGCACGAACATAAGTTATTTTCACGTCCTCTTTGCCATTCCGCCTCTCGGCACAGCCAGGATGTTGGTACAGAGCCGTACTTTATATTTTATATATGCAAATCACATTTTATCTTATACTTATATAGAGCAAAAAAAAATACTTATTTATTTTCTGACTTACAGTATGTGTCCTAGCCGACTTCTCTGTATTTTGTAGACTTTACAAATAAAGCAAGTTCTTTTTTTTCCACAGGGAGGGTGTGTTTGGGCATTCTTGAATTTGGGATAGAGCTGTACCTTAGTGAGACCAGATTTTCTAGCTCTCTCTAGCTTTGCTGCAGGCTGTGTTCATGAATGTGCCCAAAAGAGATGAGATGGGGAACAGCTCATGATTTTTTAGGACAGAGACAGATTTTAGTCTCTGAAAGAAAGGGGTTCAGAAAGCAAGGCTAATGCTGAACATCACTCCTCTAAGTACTTGCTTTCAGAGGCAGTTCAGCTGTGTTGAATAAAGCTTTTCCTAGGAAAGACTGCTTTTCACTAGAAAAATTCCCTCCAGACTGCCCTTGGACTAGATGCAGGAGGGAGGCAGGTGCAATCAGAGCAGCCCTGCCCACAATCTTCCCTGCCATGTGACCTCACTGCCTGACTCTGGAACAGTGAGAAGGAAAGCAGCAAGCTTGTGTCTGTGGGTGGCAGAAGGGGAAGGAAGGAAGTGTGGCAGGCACTTACCCAGAGGTGAAGCCTGACCTCTTCCCTGTGTGGAAAAGCCACCTTTCTGCAGAGCTGAGGTGGAAGTGATGAGCATGTTCCCATGCTACCCTGGTGGGCCAGGTCCCCAGCAGGTTGCCACACTCAGGATGGTTTGAGGGTTTGATATTCCCATTCCCTTTGCCACTGCAAACTGCCCCAGCCCCAAGGCTGCTCATGGAAAAAAAGCCCAGAGCTGCTGTTTGCTGGGGCCCATGTCAAAGAGTAGCCCCCTCTCTCCCACAGGTGTTTTGCACTGAGCACCTAAGGTAGCACTCATTTCTGCAGGTTTTGTTCCTGCCTTGGGCCATGAGTGGTGTCTTGGCCCAGAGTGCTGCACTGAGGCGGCTCCATTAGCTCCTACAGCCACCCGGAACTTTCCTCCTGAGGACAAAACAGCCTGACCCACCCACCATCAGTTCCTGCAATGAGCAAAAACTCAAAATCAGCTCAAGTCTCCCAAACAGCACCACGCAGAGGCAGTTTAAGTACAATCTATATTATCTCTATATTTTTTATTTGTCTTCATATTTGCTCATTTCTGCGGAGTATAACGTCACAAAGACCAAAATAGAGAGAGCTGCTTGTCGCTGAGCTCACATCAGTTAAACACAATAGGTACAAAACTAGGTGACTCTGTCTTATTTATCATACTTCTTTTTTTGTCATTTATATACAAAGAACTACTCTATATGGAAAAATAATAAACAAATCCCATGGGTATGTTACATGGTAAACAAAAAGGAAGGAAGGAAGAAGAGCGGAAGCAGGGGAGGGAGAGCAGCTCCAAGGGCCTACTCCTGGAACTGACATATTTCTTGGGGCCCTGGGCTACTATAAGCAGACCTGCAAGACCACAGATGCCTTGGCCTTCTTGGTTTCAAGCTCTGGGATCTTGTATTTGTTCCTCCAAGCCAGAGTGGCTTCAGAGCCAATCCTTGCTCTGGCACTTGCCTGCCATGAGGGAGATCAGGAAGCTCTGTGATGGGTGATTTTGTGTGGTTTTAAAAATATATATATGCATATAATATTATAAAGCAGAGCAGCTGGTTGTTGTTTGGGCACGAATTCTTCACCAGGCTTCTCTGAAGGCAGCTGGTGCAAAAGGGTTATACTTGAAACCACTACACACAGGATGCTTTGAGAATATCCAGAACCTCTGCATAGCATATATATGCAGGAGACATTTCAAAGTAAGTGCTAAGAAATGCTTCTCCAAGCCTGGATAACCTTCATGGTCAATGAGGCAATTACTGAGATTTTGGATTTCAGCCACCAAACGCAACAAAGATTGGGAACAGTCACCAAATAGGTGACTGGGACATCATCAAGGCCTGCAAATGCAAAGAAAGGGGAGTGTGGGATCATGTCCCATGCCCTACTTTCCTAAGAGAGAGGGCAACTTTAACGTAAGTACCTCATGCTAATCAAAGCCATAGAAGACAGAAGGAAAGCCCATTCAATCTTCAGCTCTGCTTTCTAGGCTGCTTATGCACAAGGAAGTTTTACACCAAGCCCACACAAAGCCTGGCAGAGTGTATTTGCATATGCATTTAAGCAGCCACAGACTTAGGAAAAGCAGTAACTAACAGCGTGGCATTGCAGGATGTGTGCAAAGGGGGAAACCCAACAGCAGAGTTGCTGGATCCCACTGATCCTGCCTCCCGCTCCCTCAACAGTCACCACTATTGCTCCCACCTGCTTCACTATCCCCCCAGACATAAGCACAGGAGACACTCTCCTTAAGCCTTTGCTTGTCTTATTCTCACAGCAGGGAGCAAATCTGCCTCTCCTGAAGCCCTTTCGCCCAGGTTGGGCAGGGGTGCTGAGGAAATGAGATGCTCTTCACTCACTGTTGCTTCCGAGACACTGCACGAACAAGCAGATGGATTAGGGAACAAGTGGAGAGGTAACCTCCAGACAGTAAACCAGCCTCCAGTCCTCCTAGCAGAGCAGTAAGGGGCAATCTGGAACCGCACAGGTCTGCTGATGGCAGGGTCATCATCAAGTGGGAGGGGAACGGAGAAACTACAGCCCAGAACACAGCAGCTCATTCCAATCTCTCAATTTTGATTCCTGCTTGCAGGTAGGAACATCTGATCTGTAGCACTTGAGTGTGCTGCCCACTCTTCCCCCAGCTAATTTTAAGCAAGCAAGAGGCATTTCCTGGTCCCTGGATAGATCTACAGAGGAATCACTTCTATTTTGGCTTCACTATGTACCCATGGGCCCATCCAAAACCCAACAGAAGCAAGGGAAAGCTTCTCTGACTTCCATGGATGTTGGTTCCACCCTTGATAGCACTGCAGTTCCAGCAGGGTCTGCAAAATGTGCAGCAGCAGCACCAGGTGCTGCCTGGGAGAATAAAAGGGACAATTTCAACCAGCCAGGTCATGTCATATTTCAAATCTGCTCCAGTTTGGCCCAGAACAGCTATGGAGACAAAAAACAAAGAAGTGTGCAACATTCCTTCCTGAATATTCCAGCCTAAGAGCAAAACTTAGGCAGCTCACAAGGAAAGTCAGTGACAACAAGCATGGGGAGAGCTACCTGTGAGAGACCAGGACCTGCTCTGGCAGCTACCTGGTGCAACCCGCACCTTACCTTTAAGAGGGGCAGCTGTGAGGCTGGGGGACAGGAAACAAAAACCAGTTTTGGGTTTATGTATCTTCCCTTCCCCACAAAGGAATATAGGAGCCAGAGCTCTACAAACCTCCACCACCTATCACAGCCAGTCCTAAGTCTTGTTAGCAGGAAACAAATGCTCCAGAGGGTGGCTTCTTGCCACAGAACACAGGGGAGATGGAAAGCTGGGACACCATGTGATTAGAAAACCGCACCCTTGCGAGAAAGGAATTCCATCCCCACTGAGCTACAACAAGCATCAGCTTTGAAGATGATCAGGGGGATGCAGGGAGCCATGGAACAGGAAAAAAGTCCTGTCCTTTTCCCCCTTGCTCACTCAAGCGACTCAAGGACTTGAAACCACGTGCTCAGGAAGGTGGAGGCAGATATTCCTTACTTAGCATTCAAGGCAATGGCTATGTAGAGAGACCAGTCTCTGGTCTGGTCCTCAGGACCGCTTATCACTGCATCCCAATCCCATTTCCCAAGGATCACAGAGATGTTAGTACCAGAGAGTTGGGGAGAAAACTGTGCCTACATCAACCATTCAGGAAAACAAATACAAAGCAGTCAGGTTGTCCTGTTGGGGAAAAAAACAAAAACATTTTTGGCCACAACTCCAGGCTCTGGCCAGTCACACTCCACAAGCTGGGAAGATGTGGGAAGCCAGAGCCCCAAACCCTGGAGCTTTGCTTCAATTAATTCAATTTGATTGCTGCTGTAAGGAATGGGCTCGAGAATAGAGTCCTGGCCATTCCGCCACCTCCACACTGCTCATCGTGTCCATACCCACAAAAGCTAATGGGAAGTGCCCACTTCTGCAATCTGTACTCTCTAGGAAGTGATATGACTTGTGTGTTTCTGCTTTAATAAATTATTTATAAAAAAAAAAATAAAATAAAATAAGGAAAACGACAGCCTGTGCTGGCAGTTTCCCCTCCTAGAATTCATCATCAGAGCTCAGCAAGAGGGTCTTCTCGTTGTCACGGGCACCGGAGCAGCTGTGGGAGCGCGAGATAACGTGACTGCCATTGCGCCAGGGCGGCCCGTGCTCCAGCGTTGACTGCTGGGTGTACTGCTGGTAGGCTGGGGAGAAGTTGTGGATCGCATCTTGGACAATGTCATGGGGGTTCATGGTCTCCTTGAGGCTGCTGGAGATGCTCTTCATGGGAGCACAGCGACCTGTTTGGGTAAGACAGGGAGGGACAAGTGAAGAACACTGCTGCCTTCCACCATGCGCCCCTTAACATGAAGGTAAGGAAAGCAGGGAACATGCAGCCCTAGATCCCACAGAAGGTATGTTACAGACTTCCCTAAGCAGCTGCTGAGGAAATGCCCTACAAATGATTTTACCAGTAGTGCTCCTAAATCCAGACACTGTTAGCCAAGTGAATCCACCTCAGCACCAAATGGGGGACACACCATAAGAATGGGACACACCCACAGTGACAACCTCCACTACATGCTACCAGTGCTGGCTTGGGTGTGCAATAAAGACAGTCAGGTAGGGAGGTACTCCTGCAAAGGGTTTCCGAAGACAAAAACTAATGAAATTCTAACAATTCCAGGAGAAATGGCATTTGACATTGCCACTCACTGGAAATTATACTGCTAGGTAGCATCAAAGTGCCCACAGGAAAGAGATCATACAAGTGGGAAAGCAGCACAAAGGTGGGAAAGGAGGGGAACAGGCTAGAGGCAGAACCACCCCATGTGTAGAGGATGTCAAGGAAGCCACAGCTGGAGAATGTCCCACCCAAGTGCTGGGCACAGAGGAAGGCAGTGTCTTCTAAGAAGTGCCATTTCTTATGACTTTTGAGTTCCATTGCCAATGTGGGCTTCTGGCTCTGCTCAGATTCGGAGATGAGCTCCACAGGGAACCAAAGCATGCTGATCACTGGTGGCAATTATAGAAGTGAAGGGAGGCTGGAGTGAGAGCACAAATGAGCTCCTTTGAGAGTCTGCAACTCTTTGCACAGCTCTGACAGGAAGACTCTAAAGCTGCGTGTTACATCACTGCCCACATTTACTGCTTATAATCCAGACAACCCTAAAGCAGTTGTGTGAGGCAGGAGAGTTACAGACCTACAAGTAAGGGGGAACAAGGGACAGGACAGGCAGTAGGCAGGGGGAATCAGGAAAGAACAGCATCCCAGCTAAAAAACAACTGAGACAAACACACAAAGCATGCTGTACCTACCGTATGGCCCATATGATGGAACAGCTGCATCAGGGACCAGTGGCCAAAGCAAGGGAGAGATAAAAGGAAGAGGAGAGAGAGACAGAGACAGGGAGAAAGAGGAAATAACAAGAACTGAACAAGGCCCACCACTGAAACATTCCCCACTGTATTTGCCAGCAGTTTACCCTTTCATCACCCACAGATCTCATCTCACCCCACTGCAACCACGGTCCTTCCAAAACCTCTGGGACTGGCTGGGACAGATAGTTTATCTACATCAATACTGTCCAAGGGCTGCTGTCTTCCCACACCTCATCACAGATCTCCCCCAGCAGGAAGGAACCCTTCTATTTGGAAAACACTGTACTTGCACAGACTAGGCACAAAAATCCCCTTTTCCCAGAGATAACATCCACCTCTTCCCTAGAATAAGACTTCTAGCAGCCCAGCCCTCACAGTCATTACAGGAAGATCCTCCTCCTCCATGACAAACATATTGCCAAAGCACAGACTCATTTTCCCAAGCCAGATTCAAAACAGAGCCTGTTTTAGGCCTCGTCCCTCTTGTCCTCAGTCTGTTGCACAATCTGGAGCCATGGAGTTCCCCTTTGGTGAGACAGGAAGAAGGACAAACCCACTCTACCGAAACGATGTAACTTCTCGCAGCCCTCAGGTCTGCAACAAGCTGTCGTGGGTGGCATACTGGGGAACTGAAAAGGGAACAGCGCAATTCAGGCAAGGTTTCTGCCCCACAGAGCCATTGCACAATGAATCTGTTCAGACACCACGGAGGAGGGGATGTGACGTTTTCCAAGCGTTCATGCTGGGAGTCATATCGGTGTGTTGGCTGCCTGAGGGACCAGTCTCCACCCAGTTTCGCTACCGAAGAGACAAGCCAGATGCACTGGCATACTTCCTACCTTGGGCATCAATTCTCTTGTCCACATACACCTTGTACGTGAAGGCATGGCGCAGGGCAATGGCTGCAAAGAACATCTCCACACAAATGATGAAGTCTTGATACCCAGCAGCTACTGTGCCTTCACCCACAGACACACTAGCAGAGTGGATTTTGGGGATGGCACCACACTTTTCCAAGATGGCCAACAGCATCCCTAAACAAAGCAACAAGCTCATGTAAATGTGCAGAAAACACGCTTGCATGATAACTGTCAAGAACAGAAAGAGCTGTTTGTGCTGTATGTCCTAGACACAACCCCACAACACAGGAGCTACAAACAGAGCAGGCTACATACGCCCACCTACAGTCTTGTACAACAGAGGAAGGAGGAATAAAATGAGATAAATGCACTTAAGCAAAGAATGTTCAAACACTGACCCTCTTCTATTCTCAATTGATGCATAAACTGTGAAACTAACCACTGCAGGACTTAATCAAATCCAAAAGGGTAAGAGCAGTCAGGTATTTCTGCAAGCATTCCTGTGATCTCAGTGTTGTTCCAAAATAGCTTCCTTCACACGGTGTGCAAGGGGCCAATCCACACACAGCTGAGGTATTGCATTTATTTACAGTTCTGTGCAGAAAGGGATGCCAGGTGGCAAATCCATGAGGCTCAAAACTACCAAAACTCACTGTTTATACATTTTAGCCAAGGCGTTCGAGTTCATTAGCTACAAGTTATTAATTAATTTTCTATCTTCTATTGGTTAACAATTCCCTCACTTCTCATGCTAATTAGGCTTCATCCTCAGTCTTTCTCTTCCAAGTCAGTGGGTTTCCTGGGTCAGTGGTCATCATGATCTCCGCCTGACACAATTACCTGTTCCCCAATCGGGGCCGATTCAGCACAGCTGCTGAGTTGTCTTCATTAGTTTCTTCCTTATCTTGGGAGTTCTGCCAAATGTCCTTGGGGCCCATAAATTCTGCATTCTTTGTGTCCACTATCAGTGGCACATCCTTCTGCCCAAGCTTTGTTAACCTCCCCCTAGGCCTGAGATCTGAACCACGTCGAGCCTTAAACCTTCACAAGGCAATACTACAAACAAGTAATTTGTCTTTCTAACACCTGGACATCACTTAGAGCTTGCTAGCTGCTATCTGTTTCACAGATTAAATCTCTTTTTCTTGATTAGGCTTGAAAGTATACAAAGATCAAACATCAAAGAACATCCTTTCCTAAGAAAATTTTTACATATTCCACATTTTGCAACATCAGCACTTCCACCAAGCTAGAGTAAAAATTCAACAGAACTTTTCATTTAACCATACAGCATTTCTGACACACCACTGCAAGAAAGAGGTTTCTCCCTGTCCATAACCTGGTGGCTGAAGAATCCCAGAGAACACAGAAAGCATGTGACCAAATGGCTCAAGATGATAAACTAGATGCTTATTAGTTTGTGTGTAGACAGGGAGCATGGGCCATACTCCAACAGCCTAAATTCCACCGAAGCTCCTACTCAATTAGTCTTTGAAGTACAGCTCAGTAACCTAAGTAGGGCATTGAATAGGGAAATGCTTGGAGCCAATTAGTAAGAAGCACTAAGCTTGGGTGGAATTTCAACTTTCCGAATGAGCCTCTGCGTCATGTGTATGAATTCTGAATGTCTTGCTCAGCAGTGACTCTGTGGCAGCACACACCGCGTTCAGCCAGCTTGCTGCTTCACATAAATCAGACATACCATTAGAATTTTAGTTATAGAGCACTAAAAAAAGTACTAAACATTTTTAGATGTGCTGCTTTAATCAATAAAATGGCAGCATGCAGATAAAATGTTGGCAGATTGTGCTTTATGACTGTTCCAGGAACGCAAAGGACTCTTCATCCTATCAGCTGTTTTTGCCAGGTAGATATGCATGTGCACCTGCACACACACAGATAGTGAGGATTCAGGAGCATGGAAACAAAAATGAAAATGAGCAAAACAGGTTTTCCAGAGAAAAGTAATGAGTGACTATAAAACAAATAGAATACAGAAATACATTTTGTCTATTAGTCAACATCTGCTCTATCAACATTAGTGTCTGAGGCCCTGCAGAGAGCATTTTGCACCTACCAAGGGAAGGGAAAAGCAGCTCACCTTGCCAGAAGGACAGGAAGATGACAGACTTCACCATGAAGAACTTGAGGACTGGGCTATAGGGACTGAGTAGCTCACGTGTGGCGAAGTAGAAAAGGAAGAGGGCATACAGTGCCAGGCTGACAGAGATGTTGTAGATGATCGTCACATAGAGGTAGCCACTGGTCACACTGAAAAGAGAAGGTATATGAATGCCTGAAATTTCAGCATGATCTTTTCCCCTTGCCACTGTCACTGGGGAGTTCTAAGAGTCCATTTCCTTCCTGCCTCCCTGTCCCATTCCCTTTCCCAAAATGAGGTAGAAAAAACCTGAAACTAAGATGAGAGCTACCTCTGCCCTCTCTTCTCATGTGCATCGGCCCATGTTGTCCTGTCTTTTCCCATGGCTCAGCACACACATGGACAATAAGGAAAGCCAGGCAGAGAAAGGGCAGCCGAGTCTTGCATGCCAGACAAATAAACTTACTCAAAGTCACCATCCTGGTACTTGCCGAAGGCCTGAAGGATGACTGTGCTGATCGCCATGAGGGGCTTCACCACACAGAACTGCAGCGTTGCCTACAGGAATGAGAGGAAGAACGAGAAGGCGGGAGATGCAAGAGGTCAAGTTCCCAAACCAGCATCACAGTGGAGTGTCCACCTGGACAACTCAGCAAGGCAACACAGTCCAGCCTCAATAAGGAGTCTGACCCTGCCACTTGCTAAGCGACTGCGCTTGAGGACTGCAACACCCAAAAGGAGATACAGGTAATTCAGAAGTAGTATGTGTGCTATCTACTTGTCCAGAATGGGAAGAAAAACCTCTCTGTAGGGTTGTTCCTAGAAGCTGCTCAGGTCTTCTCTTCCAGAGCTGCTTTTCACAGGCTGTGCTGCAGCACATATATGCATGGCAACTGTATGAAAAACAAAAAGTCCCACACTGTGCTGTGGTATGTACTCAGCAATTTTAACACAGGCATACTGGGGAAGGAAAGCAAACTCCAATCCATAGCTGTCATAAAATTAGGCAAGAAGGTCCCCTGGATGAGAGGGGAACCAAACTCTCTGAGGAGGAACTTGTGACAACTGCCACGGCTTTAAAGAATTTTGTATACACAGAGATGTGTGTTGCCAGACAGAAGTTACAAGCTACACTGTAGTCATCCACATGACCTTTACTGAATCTCCCCAAAGATTCCGTGGCACTTGGGATCAGCTCTGTGCATTCTGCCAGCATAAACCACTGCTCCTACTGGGATGAGTACTCTCTAAAAGCCACCCTGCTCTTCAGCTTTCTGGAGATGTTGAACTTCAAAGTCGTGAGAGAGTGAAGACTTAGGACCCTGAAAATGTTTCCCTGAAGAGACATGACCTATGTCTCTCTGAAGGAGTCTGGAAGAGCCTTGGCAGGTAATGACCTGTGCACATGTTGGGAGGGCTATGGAAAGAAGGAAGGCAAAACCAAACAGTAATAATTGCTTTGGATACGATGCAATTTGTTAGTGGTCATAAGACTTCAAGGAGATTAAAAACCCCAGCACATGCCAGTTAGTGAGTCACTGTAAATATGTGAACTGGAAAAGGTCAAGCTAATTGGTAAACAACTCCATCCTCTGAGCTTCCCCTCCTTCCGATCCGGGGATGTTTTAACCATTTCCCTGCAACCCAAACCACCATGTACTATTTTTAGTTGCTTCCCTAGAAGATGCTACAGCATATGGGAAGCACATGGATAGTGCATGACCCATGTATGAGGGTCATCAGACACAGGCCCAGCAAAGAATCTTAATCAAGACATCTTTAAGGAAACAAGCTGTTTGGATTTTACACCGCAGCCACCAGCACATCACCACACTGCTGGAGGGCTACAGGCAGACTCACTGACCCAAAACAGGCACCTGCCTGAGACGAGCTTGTGGTGGGGGTGAAGATGGAAAGAAGGAATGGTTATAACACACAGATTCCTTCAGGATGAAAGAGGCTAGAAAGAGCAGAAAATGGGCAGGTGGTGGTGGGAGGCAACAGAAGTGCTGGAGGTGCTGAGAACTGGGCTAAAAAGGGCAAGGTGCTCCCTCCAGCACAATCCTCTTCCTAATCATGATGGCAGATACTCCATCAGCACTGACATGTGCTCTGTTGCCCCTTTGCATCAGCTTTTCCAGGAATTTGCCTTGAAAGGTCTTCCTTGGCAATCCTGGAAGTCTAGAACTACCAAAAAGTGAGTCTTGGCATCAACAATTTCTCACCAAGGCAATATTTAAGCTCAAGCAAAGAAGGACGGAAATATTTAAACACCCATTTGCAAAACAGCTTCCTCACAGCCTCCACAGCAGTTTTAGCAGTTAGCAAAAGGCAGGCCTGACTAGAAGAATTGCTGCTGGATAGCAGCAAGGTAAAAGCAAAATACTAGCCAGAATTACCAAATGAGCTAGGACTTGTGGAGGCCAGCAGAAAAAAACCACACCTTCCCCCTCCCCAAAGAGTGCTTCTAGTCTTCCGTTGTTCTGAACAAACTTCCCAAATACAGCCAGGTGCAACCCATGTGGCAGTAACTGCCAGAGGCTGGGGGACATGAGAAATAAGAGGTCTAAAGGAAATTGTTTCTCCAGCACTCATTTGTCTTCATGGGTGTTACATATGTTTATGACATATTTAAGAGGTAAAACTTAACATTAGGAGCAAAAAGAACAGGTAATGCAGTGAATCAACCACAGGGTGTCCAAATGAAATCCAAGAGAAACAGGTGAAACAGCACACCGGGTGAAATAAAGCATCAGGGAAGCAAACAGAAAAGCTGTAAGGACAAAATATGGAGCAGGGGCAAACAGAACAGATAAGCAAAATATGTCATCCTTTGAAAACGGTCATCTGTGCTGCACAGATTAGCACTGGATATTACTGAGGCTGCATTTTACCTTTGATGTTCCTGCATATTGCTAAAACACAGAAGACAGATGCAGGAAAACCAAGGGCAGAGATCTAGACCCAGTGACTGGAATTACAATGACCTGAGTCCTTTTAAAGGACCAGACCTGCTTCATGATGTCTCCAGAGAAACCTTGTGTGTTCATTTCAGCAAGTGAGCAAAGACTTGAAATTCACCTGCTGTTTGATGACAGCCAGAGGTAACTGACCTGGGATGAGCAAAGAAGGCCTGCACTGAGGTTTAGATCTCCCTCATTCCCACCCCCTCCTCGACATACCCAGTTCAGCACAGACAGACACACATGATGAGCAATACTAGGTTCCTCCTACAAAGCAATGTGTCATGCTTAACCTCCACCCCCTCCTCAACTTCAAACCACAACAGCAGCTCCTGGGAATTCAGGAGGCTGTTACACAACCGGGGTGTCTGCGACACAACACAGACATCAGTTTTTTTAAAATTGGAACCTCTGTAATCCAGAAAGGCAAAGAATTTCTTCCTAGGGTTAATATCAGTTCCAGGAGATAACTTTCATCTTTTGCTAAGGCCTTCCTGATGCAGGGTTAAGTAGAAAATATTAAAATCACTCGAAAAAACCAAGCCCTGAAACACCTCCTCAGCAGTCTGCAGGCCTCTCAAAACACTATTATAATCTTTCTCACGAGAGTGCTGATCTCAGAAGTTCAGCAGCAAAAGGCACCATGGCCACCCTCACACACTTCATTCATTTCTGCAGGATGGCACAGTCCCCTCCAGCCCATACCTGTTTGCAGAACCTCAGGAATCCAATCGAATAGGTCTTTCCCCACAGGCAGCAAGTTCCATAAACACAGCTGGACCTGAAAGAACCGACACAAGATGACAGGGTTCACAAGCAAGATTTGGGCTAGAGTGCAAGATTCCTACCCTCTTTATCTATCTCTCTGTAGCAAAGTTGCAGGACTGGGTGCTTTCTCCAACCGTGATTATAATTACAGCTATACAGTTCAGAGACATGTCTAAAACAACATCCTGACTATACACTCCAATTACTTTTTCCCTTTAACTCAGTAGCATGTGGAGAAACAGATCCTGGAGGAAGAACACACAATCAACCAAAGACAGAAACAATTTAAAGGAGGAGAAGGGAATAAGAAAATTAACTAAGGAGTAGGCAGGTGTTCAGAAAAGCTGTGTATCAGTCCAGTTTGCCTAAGAGGATGTGATCACCCTGATCTGTTTCAGAGCAGGGTACTGGTAAATCATCACCATCCATGCTGCCCAGTCCCAGCAGACATTTACCACATGACACAGTTTTTCAGGACAGGGATAAGAGGAAAAGTAGATGGGCACAGAAGGAGGACAGCGTCATGCTGTAAGCACAATAAATACTCACTCAATTGGTTTCCCTCTGATCTCAGACATGATGGAACTCTCCCCTCCCAAGTACTCATAGCAGAGGCTGAGAAAGTTGTATATTACAAAGGCTGCAAAGACATCAGAGTAAAATGACAACCAACTTCAAAACAGGTGCAAGGACCAAGAGTACAGGCAACAGACCAAACATAAGCAGGGACTGCTTATGCAGCACCTTTTCTTTCAAAGCACTCCAGACTATGTGCACTGCATTTATCACCCTACCTCAGCACTCACAAGATCATCTGAACTGGAGCTTGGCCAAGGTCCCAGGCCAGTTCCATGACTCATGCCAAAAGGGTCACAGAACCATTTAAAACTGCACTCTGTTTTACTTGGCGTCTGTAAGATGCCATTCTTTACAGGGTTCCTGTGCATTATTCTAGGACATTACACTGGTACTAAATATCTGGGAATGATACCTCTGATCCATTAACCATATGTTGTCTCCTGTATATAACCTTTTAGCTGATGAACAAAGTTTTTCTCTGCCAGGTAACCAGACTATAGACATAAGAGTTGGAGAAACAGAAGGGTTTTAATGAAACACTGTTTTCATATCTGGTAGAGATTTTTGAAAAACAGACTCTGTGCTTCATTTCCCTCAGAAAGATGAAATTTCTTGTCTACTGAGTAAACTCTTTAGGCCACCTTGCCTTCCCCAGCAATATGGTACAGATGGCAAACAGCTGACCGCTAATAGTCTGTCCCATTTCAGTTCTCCGTAACTACAGATGTATTTCCTTTTCAGGGGATCCAAACCCACTGGAATGCATGGAGTAAGCCTGCATGTATCCCTCTCCTGACTTGTTACAATCGCTGTTGGACCCTCAAAGCTGTGAGATTTTTTAGGGCAAGGACTGTACTACCAAGTTTGTCACATACAGCTCTGGGGCAAAATGACAGATCAGATGACCCTTCTTTCAACATTATTTTCTATGGTGGTCTGTACCCAGACATTCCCTGGAATGACAACACCCAAATCCTGCTTGTTGCCCCAAATAATTTGGGATAGAAACAGAAGTCTCGAGGAACTTTGAAATAAAAACAGAAGCCTAATAATGTACAGCAATGAGAAGCTGATCTCCTCAAGCAGCCAGTTATTAGAGCTGAGGTCAATTTTCCACATGGATGAACTTCTGAAGTCAGACATCAACTCTAATTCTTTTACCAGCATCCAAACTATGCTCTGGCAGAGAGGTAGTACTCAACGCTCCCCAAAACACTCATTGTCTCAAAACATGGTACTTATGGCAGGCAGAAGTGTCTAGCTGGCAAGAATGCTATGGCACATAAAAGCCAATGGTATACCTGCTTCCATGTAATTGGGATATTGTTACTTCATCTGTAATCCTTATTATTGAATGAAGTTCACACAGTAATGACTTTGCCAAAGCCTTAATTAGGAGAGAAAACACCAGCCATGGAAAACTGATTTAAATAACTGTGGTAACCCCTTTTGCCTTCAATTTTCCTGCAACTTAGTTGACAGCTCCCAGCACCTAGAGGAAGAAAAGCTGAGCTTTTCTTATTGTCCTCCAGTGACCCCTGCCCTCTGAGGTGGTCATTACAATACCAGCCCATTCCACAAGCACTAGGGAAGAGATGACATCAGAGGAAGAAAGCAAAACAAAAGGAATAAAAGGGAGGGAGAAATATCTGCCCATCCATTCCCAAAAGAATAAGTGCTAGCTATCAAAGCTCATCACACTAGCAAAAGAATACTTCTCCCGTTCCTGATCCACATTCAGTCGATGCTACTCATGACATCAACATAACAAAAAACCCAAATTAACTTATGCCGGTCTTATTGACACTCAGGTTTGTACAAAGTCACATGAAAGAGCAACACCAAAACATGCTCCTCCAACACACACTACAAAATGCAGTTCCCAAATGGCTCAATGCAGTTTTCAAAATTTATTAGTAGGACCTCCTCCCCCCATTCCGTAGCAGAGCTCCTCCCCACTTTGCAACCTAAAACCTTCCCAAAAAAAGAAAGGACAAGGTGGATGTCAAGGGAGGGAAGAGAATAAAAAGGTTGTTTTGAAGTGATCCCCAGAAAAAAATGAGGGAGAGAACCTGCTTTCCAAAGGTGCTTTCACCTCCAGCTTTAGTTTTTTCACACAGGCCAATGTGCCAAGGTGAATGCTGGAGCACAGGCTGCCTCCCGAGCAGATGCTCAAATGTTTGCAAACTCCCCGAGCAAGTGAGGCAGAGGGACACTGGCTGTTGCTAGGAGAGGAGTTTCACAGAACTGCAGGCTTCCTGCTAGACCTACACACACATGCAGGGCAGAGAAAGAAAAAAACAGGCCCAAACAAAGATGCCTCCTGCATCAAGTGTGCATGTTTGCCATCTGCTGCTGCATCTCAGAGCATTGCTGTGGACGTCAAGGAGGGCCTGCTGGTCCCTTCAGCTGATTAACTTGTTCACATGGCCAGGGGCACCTCTCTGCAATGCAGATCTCAACAAAACAACTGCACCAATGAGTTATGATTTAATGAGGGTATGGTGATAAATTGCCCTCAAAAACACACTGCTAGAGTGCAGTGTCTCCTGCTGGGTGGGTAGAGGTTTCTTTCTGGATGAGATCAGGCAGGAAGTTAAGACAGCATTTGCTGGAGAGTAACCATTCCCCTCACATACAGCATTAGTGATATTACATTATCTGTAGCAGATAACCAAAATCAAGCAATCATAACTCATCCTGAATATGGTATCCTCTCTCCTGCAGGACTCCAAAGCACTTTACACCTCACCAGCCCCAACACGTGGTGGCTGTGCTAGTCTGTGCAAGCACACAAGCGGCCACAGGATGGGACCAGAAGAATACATTGCTAACACACTGCACCAAGGAAAACAGGATAAAGCAAGTGTTTGGCTGCTGAGTAGGTGCTGTTAGAGGAGCCAGGAGCTAAGCAATACCTTGCTTTGTAACACCCAGATACAATCAGGTTGTTTGGCTTTACACCTTCCTGAAGCAAAGAACCCCAAAAAATGTAAACTTTGTCTGTACAGAACACTGAAGGAAAGGCTCAACACATCTGGTCATGCTCAGAGGCCAGTGAGGGGACTTTGAGCAACCTGATCCAGTGAAAGATTTCCCAGCCCATGGCAGGGGTGCTGCACTGGATGATCTTTAAAGGTCCTTCCTGACCCAAACCATCCTATGATTCCATGGTCTTCAGTCACTAAGCAAGCCATGGTCATCCAGTTAGGCACCCCATAAAACTTTGTTTCAGTAGGTGATAGCGAAGCTTCCTCCATGCTCTCAACCAGAAATAAAGTTCTCTCAGGGCAGAGACTTCCCACCTCCCCCGTTTTTTGTCTGACCCCTCCTTACCTTCATAGCAGTCCCGCACTGTGCCAAAGTAAACATAGTACTGATCATTGGTGAAGAACAGGAGGCTGAGCCACGAGTCAAAGGCATAAATGGGCACAATGAAGAGGATCCGAACAATGTAGCGCTGTTCATTTGGGCAGCTATAGCAGCGAAGATGCATGTAGATCTGAAAGGATGGAGAGGGGAGACCAGGATCAGTATATGGAACAGAGAAGAAAAAGTAGAACTGGAGAGTCAACTGGGCCATGAACAACAAACTCAGTAAATCACCTCTTGATTGCTACCAGCAGCCTCAAGGTGATGAACATAAAACAAAAAATACATTACTGTTATCATATGGCATTGATATAATAACCCTTAGTTCGCAGAGAGGGGGAAGGAGAACGAAGAGGAAATAGAGGCATTTCTAATCTAGTTTCTATAGGGAATTAATTTACTGTGACATCACCTTGCCCACATTCTTTTGTTCGTATCTTTTTCCAGGTATCAGTCCCACATTCCTGCTGTTCTCTTAAGTACCTAAGATTCACAACACTGCAGGCTGCTTTTCTCTGAAGAGAGAAGGTGCATGCACTGAAGCGCATGCTCCTTGTGAACACTCACTCTCTTGGCAGTTTTGGATGCTTTCAAGACTTTCACCTGAAGCAACCTAAGCGAGCCCTTCAGAGCACAGCCAAAAGCTGATAAGTCACAGCCAATCTGCTCAAAAAGTGAGATTCTGCACACTGGTGACAGCACAGCCACAAAGTGACAGCCATCAAGGGAGCACTGAGCTCATGGGACATGCTCAAAGGAACAACAGAGCCACAGCATTTTGTTTTGTCCGACTGTTTGCACACATGCCAATTCTGCTAAGTCACTAGTGGGGGAGCGCTGTGTCCCCACCCCTCACAGTTTGTTAGCCATCATTAAATCCCACACCTAAGATGCTTTTTCACAGAATACCCACCTCCTGAAAAAGGCATTGACCACAAGCACACCCTGAAGATGAGCACAACTCCTGCAATGGCCTAATAACACAGCCAGAGCTTCAGTGCAAGTTGTGGGTACGCTCTGTCGACCATGGAGCCAGCAGAGGCAAAGCCTCTGTACAGCACTTCTCACTGAGCTGCTGCTCCAACTGCTGGAATTAGTAACAGCTAGTTTATTACATATGTGCCTCACAACTGACTGATTCTGCTGCCTGAAGAGGCACAAGTGTTTGTTTGAAGCTTCACCCTGCATTTGGGGGTGTTGTGAGGATCCTCCAGGGTCTAAGAAAACACACACTGATGATCTTGCCTTTCTCTCATAAGGGAGAAGGGCTTGTCTCTCCTCAGCAGCCTGTTGCTTATCCCATCCTGCCTCTTGGACAGACCTGGTCAAAACTGACTGAAGGGCTCAAAAATACGTCTGTTTCCTCTCCCCATCCCATGAGGAGCTCACAAAAACCTCATTTCCTGAGGAGAACAGGTTGAAAATAAACTAACAAACCTTAGGGATATTTTAGCCCTACGACAATTCCAGTGACACATCTCACCCAGCACAGGGACAGCTGACACCAGAGTTCAGATGACTCCACGCTTTGCCCTTGGGATGTCAGAAGAGCCCTGTGATCCATATGCTTACATGAGCACAGGACCTGCTGCCATGTCAGAGGACAACAGTGTGTTTCAATCAACAGCGCCTCTCTGGCACTGACCTCAATCAGCTTCTTTGGAGAAGGGCATTAATGCCTAACTGTGCAATGCTATACTGCCGAGGAAAATTTCTTCCTCCCCTCAGTAGGCAACCAATTTGACAGGAGGATCCATGGCACTTGTAATTGTTACCCAGGCTGGTGAAACCCCAGGTGTTACTCTTATTCATCTGTGACTAATCCATTTTTTAACTTCACTAGCCTCTGTACTTCATCAATAGGCTGTAGTTTTCTAGATTCTAGTCATCAATCTGGAATCTACAATCCACCAGGTATAAAACACAGGTTGATAAATAACAGGGCTTGTGTTTCCCCACTGTGTTTTTCAGTTCACATGACAACTGCATGAAAGAGAGGTATGGAACAGGATGCAAGGTTTGACTTGTTCTGGCTCCCAGGACACCTGCACCAAAAAGAGGGGAGGGGAGAAAAATTAAAATAAAACATTTCCGGCTACTCCTTTCCGCAGCAGAGTTCAGCCTGTGGAATCCACTGGCACAGGAGATCAAAGGAAGAATGTCAAACAACAGGTGACTAAAATCTTTTGGCTAACAGCTGACACAATAACAAAATGGTTAGATTCAGCTACAAGACCTGGGAAAGGATGGCCTGAGATAACACACATTACTGCAAACACTCAAGAAATGGCCAAATGTTTTACACCTGCTAGTTTTAAAGAGTGTGTTTCCTCTCCATTCACTCTATGGAAATGGTCTGTTCCTCCATGTGGGGAAAAGGAAAGGATGAGAAGTATGAGTAATAGGGTTTTTACCTGATGGCAGGTGATGAGCAAAGCTGTCCATACAAAGAAACCTGAGATAGCCTGAGCAGCAGTGGTCATGAGGAATATTGGCTGCTCCACAGCCGTGGGGCTGCCATCCTCTGGCATCCAGGAGAAGTTAGGAGCCACAGCTGGAGTGGTAGCAATTGACCCCAATCTGGGGGCTGCAGTGACATCAGTCATCATTATCATGGTGTCTTTTGGTGTGAGGTTCCAGTTGGGATTGCTAAAGAGCTGCCCAAGAGACAAGACCTGTCAAGGAAGAGAACCAAAAAGCAATTGAACCCAACGGAAAGGAGTCAGGAGCATAACAGTTACAGTACTTTGCATCTCTCACATGCCTTTCACCAGGCTGCTCACATGTTTTAGGAACAGGACCTAGATAAGTCTGCCACTGCCACCCCTCGTGACACAACAAATCATGTGGTGTTCCGGAGCCTGTCACATCCTCCCTGAGACCCTGAAACACTGCCACTGTCACCACCTTACTGCAATAACAATATTTCAGCACAAGATGGACAGAGCATTCACCTGAGATCACAGAATCATAAAACGGTTCAGGTTGGAAGGGATCCTAAAGCTCATCTTGTTCCAACATCCCTGCCAGGGCATGAGCACCTTCCACTAGACCAGGCTGCTCAGAGCCTCATCCAACCTAGCCTTGAACACTTTCAGGGTTGGGGATCCATAACTTCTCTGGACAAGTGACTCACTACTCTCACAGTAAAGAATTTCTTCCTAACATCTAGTTTAACCTACTCTCTTTCAGCTCAAAACCATTCCCATTTGTCCTATCACCACATACTCTTGTAAAAAGATAAGAAGGGAGTACCTAAATCATCCAGACTGGAAAATGACAGGTACACCTAAGTTAACAGTTCTACTTTCCACAAAAGTATGGACTGTTTTGCTATGTCCTAGTGTTATGGTTAGCCTGCCACGTAGCAACAGGCAAAAAGAAAATGTG
The DNA here is from genome assembly GCA_013400415.1 of Scytalopus superciliaris. Lineage (NCBI taxonomy): Eukaryota > Metazoa > Chordata > Aves > Passeriformes > Rhinocryptidae > Scytalopus > Scytalopus superciliaris. The sequence continues at coordinate 1,741,492 of VXBX01002369.1, read as the reverse complement.
CCACTGTGTCACAGTGCCACTGTGCAGCAAGGGGAGCAGGGGGAAGAGAATCCTTATTCCCTTGGCAAGCAATCCCACCTCTCCTACTGCCATGTTGAAAACCACAATCAGCCCAAAGCACCCTCATTGGAAGGATATGCACTGAAAGCTTTCCTGGCTTTGAGAGCATGAAAAGCATGAAAGTCCTGCTTCTACCAAACATTGTATGGCACGGTACACTTAGCCAGCTTGTTAGTAATTCTACTAACTTACCATTATTTTCTACATTATGTGAATTTAGCCTGATTGCCTTTTAAAAGCCAGTTGACCCACAAAAGCACACTCAGAGCACAAAAATATGCAAGATTTCAAAGCAGCATGACCCTTGACCATTTCCTGGATAAAAAGCTATCTTCTTTCAGTGGAACAAATTCTTGAAGGTCTGAGATCTAAACTAGCTATTATTTTCAATTTGGTTGTAAGCAGGCTCTAGTATGACCTCTGGATTGCAGGACGATAATCCACTTAAACCAAGATCACAAGCAGCCAGCCATTGGTTCTATCCCTCAGAAGAGCTGCTTCTGATGTGACTGCAGTACAGACGTGGCTATCAAGAGGAACAGCAAAATGTTGCCTCCTTCTGATAATCTCCTAATAGTTTTTGGAATACCCTTTCTGTAAAAACACAAGACACAGCTCTTACAAGGGCCTTTATGATCAGTAGATGGAAAGGGCTTTAGAAAGGCCAATGATCCATAACCACATCCTACAGCTGCAGCAGGGAAGGGAAGGACATGCCTGTGATTTACTGACAGGTCATTACACAACACACTTGCAGGTGAACTGCCCCGGCCCTGCTTCACTTGAAGCCACAGCAGAAACTGGGGGGAGGTACCCAGTAAAAGCAGAGGGCCAGTAGCAAGTCCTTTCCACATGCACACAAAGGTGTGCAAATGGCCCCTCCAGCACAGGCTTTTTCACAGCACACACCGGCATCAGTGGTCTGCAGCACTCTGATGTTACTTATGCCACAGTCCATCCCATTTTTGTTTTCTTCCATGGGGGAAAGAGAAAAATCCTGGGAAAGACCCAGATTTGTTTAAGCAGATATTATCTTACTATAGATAGAGCTGCACTACTGCTGTGGTTTAATTTACAAACTAATCAGCAAATTTGGCTTTTCTTCATTCTTTCCAGTTGTTTTTCAAAAATAGCCCCACTATATTTGCTAAGTTACAGCTTTCCATAACTGCATGTACAGCAGAGTAATTCCTTTCCAGTCCTGATCAGTACAGAAAACATAACTGTTCAGTTTTGAGCTTCAAAGCATACACACACACACATTTCATTATCTATACTATATCTAAAAATTTGGAGAGATGAAGGCTGGATGGAGATGTCACAAGGTAGCAATGGAACACTCACAGTGCTGAGAGAATGTTTCCACTAAGCTCATAAAGAGCACATCTAGAATGAAATCAGAGCAGATGCACCTGTGGTTAACCTAGGTCTAAAAAAAGTCCAGCCAGCTGCAATCCTGCACATCCCAGTGCACTTTGGGAGCTATGCAAGAGAGAAAGCTGCTAAGCCCTTCCTAAAGTTCATGGGGGAGAGGATCTGTACATCAGACCACAAGTGGTAGGAGGAACAGGAAGTAGACATGCACACTGGCTAACCAAACCACACCAACAGCACAGACCCAAATGCAGCACCAGTAACATCAGCAGAAGTGAAGATCTGAAAAGAAATTCTTCTGCGTTTCTGCACTCATTTTAAAAGAAGTGGAAACAGCAAAAAGAGATCAACCAGCATTCTGACATGACAAGCGTTATGTATTCAGAAGCAGGGTCACTTATAAGTTCAAATTGTGTATGTAACCTTAACACTGCCCCCTTGTGATTATACATCAACCACCATTAATTACATGATTGTGTATAATTCTTCACCAAATCCCCTTAAACTGACAGTCACTGAAATTAATAACTCTTTCCAGCACTGTGTTCTGAAAGAAAACACACAGACTTTTTTAAAAACTAGAGTTCCACTTTTCCTACCCCAAAACCCAATACACCTCTACCTGTTAGCACCTCCCTGTTCCTCAGGGTTGTCCCTGAGGACAGTTTTTTATTCACTTGGTACTTTTTATTGGTTCTGTGCATCAGTTCACAGTTCATTTTCCTTGCTAGTGAAACATGGAGGAATGCTGTACTCCCAAATCTGCAAAATTAACATACACCTTCCAAATTATCCCTTCTAATCCCCTCAAGTCCCACACATCATAGCTGCAGTGACAGGTATAACCAGTGCACAAAGCTATTATGACAGACTACTGTATGCAAGAAGCTGAAGCTGTAAGAGTAAATCTGGTCTATACTTAAGAAAAACAGATAAATGCACAGATGATTGGCACCTTAACCAGGTGAGTGGATTTTGGCTCATTCACTGCCACCAGCTCCTCTTAGCTCCTCTTTTGCTTTGTTAAAAAGAGCATCGTGGAGGTGGGCTGTGGCAACTCTCTTAACAGACAAAGGCTTCTGAGATGCCTATTCCCCTCTGTGCAACAGGACACAAGCCCAGCAAATCATTAGAAAAGGTTTCCAGTAAAGGTGGTGCCTGGGAGCGTGTCACAGCAAACCTGCTGCCTTGACAAGCTACAGATCAAGCACCTTGGCACAAACAGCTTCCCTCTTACCTGACACTGTGAACGTGTTTTGGCACTTGCTTCTTGGACACCTACCTCCATCCCAGACCAAATCAGTGCCACAATATACCTTCCTGCTTCCTCTCATGTCTGGGTAAAAAGATCCTTTCCAACAGCCACAAAGCTATTCCCTCCATCTTCTCCACTCTCCCACTTTGCTACTCCTGTTATGCAAGGACCTGACATCAGTCAGGCTCCTGGCTGTGATCTCTTTCCGGTGCTCCTCCCAGCTGGCTGTATTTCTCTGTTGTTTCTCCCGCATTTTAAGCTCCCTGGGACAACTGTCTTTTTGTTCTCTGCCAATACAGTTCCCAGCACTGCAAGGTACCAGACCATGAGGAAGCCGCTTGACATTACCATACATCAAATTAGGGGCATCTAGAAACAAGAATTACCAATGCAACACAAACCAGTCTAATGTATAATAAATTCTGAAGAGTTTCTCACTCTTCTGCCATACTCTGTTTTCTCTGTCCATCTCTTTCATCTCTACCTCATTGCTTCCAGTTCAAGGGAGAGTAAAGTTACTGGAAAGCTCTGCTAAATATATCAAAGGAAAATATTTCAACACTTCTAAATTTCAGTCTTGAAGCTTTCCCCATCTCCAGCTGACTACCTTGCTCCCTCCGGAGGTAATCTGAAATATAACAGGGCCAGGAGAACACAGAACCAGGAAAAGCACCGAATTTTGGAAACTGGAAACATGTACACATAAAAGTACATCTAGGTAAACACACAGGGCTTTCGGATGCAGGCTTAGGTGTATTTCAGGATGGCCACAGGAAACTTGGATCAGAGCTGGTACGATTCTTCTGTGTGGGCTACATGAGCTTCAGACAGTGCTTAGGTCTGTGTGAGGTCTATTCCCAACAATCTTCAACACGGAAGGCAGAGATCACACCCCCACCCCCTACAAGCTGTTACCTGTTCCTGCCCAGAAGTCATTACAAGTTACACACGTTAGAGCAAGACAGGACCTTGTACTGCCAGGGCATTACCTCAAACACCAAGCTAGTACCAGTTTAAACTTATCTAACAGGTCTTCTGAAAGCACTTTAGGAATATTAGGGGCTGCTGTCAATGCAAGGAGGGGAAAAGCAAACAAAACAAAGCTTGTGCTATTTCTATCAAGATAATTATCCTGATGAAAACCTAGAGCTGCAAAACACTGTTATTAGAATTCTTGATAGAGAAGAGGTTCTAAATTGCATGGGGACCAGTTCTGTTAGAGACACCACACCAACGTAAAGCTAGAAGGAATGTGTCCACACAGCCTGCATCCACAGAAAAACAGCAGTGCACTAATTCTCCACCAGGAACAGACTGTCAGTCCTGTATCTTATGAAAACAGAGACCTTCTGTCTCCAGTATTAATGGGACTGCCACTTCCACCGAAATTAAACTCAGAAGAGTAAACAGACAGGATGTGGTCCAAATGAAAACAAAAAACTTCATTTCTAGCTTGCACAAAGGCATGGAAAATGTTACCACTGAGGAGGAGCTATTCCTACATAAACAAACACAAATACAGAAATTTAATGTCTGACGCAACAATAGTGGGGTAAGAGGAGGAAAGAAAGGTTCAGGCTTGGTCCTTCAGTTCCATGGGGTGTTTCTGAACACATATTCAACCACAGCCTAGTACAGGAGGAGGTGACTGCCTGCTCTGAGCAAGATCTACCATGGTGCCAGTAGGAAAAGAACTCCAAACAACATGATTCTGAAGTCGTTCTCTCCCATCTGCAAACACAAGCTGTGTTTTTAAAATAGATCATCTCATCCAAGGCTGAAAGTATTTAATTTCTAAACTGCTGAGAGAGCAAAGATTGATACACAAAGCCAACCCATGAAAGCGCCTTAACAGCTAAGCCTCCTGCTGTGCAAGACACAATCCAACAAAATACACACAACCTGGCTGCAAAGTTCTCCTAGAGAGCTACACAACAAGAAAATGTTCCTCCTTAAAACCTACTTCATACTTACCATAGCTTTAAACATCCACCATGCTCAACTTTGTTTCTGTTAAAAAAACAAAACCATTTTCCACTACCCTCTTAAGCTCTTATTCCTCCAAGAGTTTATCCATTAAATTATCCTTATTCTGGATCCAAAAAGACCAATGAAGAAGTGCCACACAGTAGATTAATCAAAATCTGAACTTTCTGCATCATTAGGACATGAGCAAGAGCTTTGTGTTAGTGAAAGCAGGACCTTAATGTTTTTTCAGAATGTGCCCTAGACTCACAAGGAACACGAAAACACAGGACAAAACAGCTCAAGGTTTATTTTAGACTATTTTAATTATAACAATGCCTAGAATTGCCAACTGGGATCAGCTCTTTCCATTGTGCTAGGTGACATGACAAATTTGTAATTGATTTAAGGTCTTTTCAACACCCAAAGGCACAGCATTGCCAGCTGATACAGCAAAAGGTAGAAAGGGAGAAGAGAGAGAGTCAGGACAAAGTAACACTACATAGTAAGAGAATCAGTGGTGCAGCTCAAATCAGTGATGGCAATCCAAGAAAAATCAAACGCTTTTACATTTATTACTTCTTAAATTGCTTTTGTTCTCTGGGGTGGCATCTAGTTCACTTAGCTATGAGACATGAAAAGGTCCCAACAGTGCATTTTAAAGCTCTCTAGTAGCACTCCCAAAACAATCTGAAATAACTATGTGACCTGGCATGCAATTTTAACTCCTACAACTCATTTACATTTTACTACTCATGCTGGGCAAAGCTTTCTCAACGCCAAGTCAGTGAAAGTCACCCCACAACACATACAAAGGCACATGTATGTAACTCCGAACGCACCTAAGCAGTGCTGTCCTCGGCCAGAAGACAGGCACTCACAAGACTTACAGAGTGATTGAATCTACAGTTACTGCACTTCGTGTCAGCTTAACACACTTCTCTGCCTGCACAACAAATGCAGATCCAAATGCAGTTCTTGTCAATGTTATTTCTCCAGAGGAGCGAGCAGTCTGAATGCTGAAGAGATGTCCCAGCCACAATGTTCACAGTTGTCAGTACCATCAGCGAAACAAGAGAAAAGTGTCACTGGGACACAAAACCAGTAGCATCAGCATGAGCAGAGCAGAAAGATCATTAGCCCCAGAAGCAGAAGGTGGAGGAGTCAGGAACCTAGGAAGACCAAAATGCAAGGCAAGGTACACATCCACTAAGCCATACACTCAAGAGATGATCCAATGCCTACATACACATAAGAGCACATCCTACACACAAACAATTTAACCTTCAACAAGGTCACACCATGTCTTTTATCATTTTAAGGAAACTGAAATTTGAGAATACTACAAAAATCTTCTCCACCTGCAGTTCCCACAGCCCCCACTCATTCTGCTAATCCGCAGTCATTTGAAGAGAGAGCAGCCTCCCCTCCCCATGCCCTCATTTAAAAACCCAGAATCAACAATAAAACCCTTTTACCCTGAGCCATGCACTCTTCTTTCCAGAGTTTTTTTCTGCTCTATTAATTTCTGTTGTCTCACTGTATTTGCACAGCCCTCCTCTCCCCATCCTCCTCCTTTTTTTTTTTTTTTCTGTGGACTGACCAACATTGTGATAGGTCAACATCCAACATCCAGTCCCTTTTTTGGAAGAGGACAGGAAAAAGAGAGAAAGGGGGAGGGAGATGAGAAGGGATGTTCCACCACCTTCAACCTGCTTCTTTGAGAACAGGACCAAACACACTTAGGCCATGCGCTACATCCCTTTCCCACCCATACTCCCAGCAGCCCCACTCCACACAAACCAGTGAAGGCCTCTGTTCCCAGGGGAGAAATACAGAAAGCCTACAAAGATATTCTGCAACCGGCAGAGGGGAAAGAGATAAGAAGGAAAAGAATGTGTTGTAAACAGTTGTGGCCAGAGTGATAGAGGAAGTTTGCTTTCCATTTTCCAAATACTCAAGAACAAAGTCAAATCACAATTTATTCCACTATCACCTGCATTCATTGTTCCCTGCCTCTGAGTGCCAAGACAGAGCAGACAACAGTTTTAAAGTTGCCACAGGGTGTACAGTTACTCTAGGAAGAATCAGAAGTCAAACTCTACATCAGGATGGAAAGACACCGAACATGTGGAAGGCACACACAAAGGAAGCTTTTTAATATACTGGAGTATACTTTTCCACACAGAGTACAAAACATAGACTCTTTCAGATTAGATCCATACTTTAGCAAGCAAATGTGCTGGAAGAGCCCAGACATCTTATCACAGGCCTAGGCAACAGTGCACTGAGGGCAGTGGCATATCTGACTTCCCTGACAATCGTTTTCTGATTCAGACATGTAGCAGTGTTGTAAAAACAGTGACACCTAACAAAGTACCAAGGTGACTCACTATGAAGCCATTCTGTTATTGTTAAAATAACTGATTGGCTTGGTTTTGTTTGTGTGTTGCTGTTTTTCTTTTCTTTTCTTTTTTTTAAACTCTGGGTATAATACACATACATCCTTCTTAATTCCCAAAACTCACAGACTCCTAATTTCATGGCTCCTGTCCAATGTTATCCCCTCCACACTTCTCTCCTGCATGGCTACTCCACCAAGAAAAATAAAAATCCAACAGAGAAAAACTTCTGAAAGCAAAACTGGGACCTTTGCATTCCTGGACTCATGGGAGAGGATAGTTCCTCCCCCCAAAAAGTGCCAAGTCCCAGATACATCAGTGTTAGAGCTTTGCTAGATAAAGCCCAGGCACAGCACTTCCCTTGCAGAAAAGTATCTCTGGAAGCTCACAGGTAGAGAGCAATGCCTGAGGGAGGAACCCTTCTCACCATTGCTAGCTAAAGCTTAGCAAGAAGAGGCAGCATCAGAGGGGAAACCTTGCCCAGCATTCTCTTCCAAAGGCTGCTTATGCCACAGGATTGGCTAAGGTGATTCCAAAATCCACCCTCTCTATTCCAAAAGCTATCCACAGCAATGCATTTTCTCTATAAAGAAAACACCACCTATCTGAGGGGGCACACTTGAAAAGAAAGCAAAACTTAATTCAATGTTTCCAGACACCATATTAAACTACCCAGTTGCATGAAGTTGCCTAAATGGGAACTTATATAAATAACTTCTAGCTTAAGACTCTTGTAAAATCAGCACCATCACAAAGTCATTGGGAGGGGGGAAAGGAAGTCTAAGTCAGGAGAGTTTGGAGGAGTGAGGTCACTCCCAGCTCCCATGGGACAGTCAGCTGCAAACAGCTTCACCCACCACTAACCAGCCTTTTCCAGCAAAACTGGCAAGAAGACAAGGTCTGGTGAGCCATGAAGAGAAATTCACTCTCTTCCGATCTGCCTCCTCAGGTAATTGACTTGTCCAGGTTCATTTTAGGCAACCTGTTCAGAGGCACAGCTACATACATTGCTGCTGCCTGGGCTGTGTCTGTGCTGGAGATGCCCAGGCAGCTGCAGGCTCCCAGGCAATCAGCTCGGCAGCCACCAATAGCATCCATGTCATGTTCTGCAGCCCGGGGAGGGAACACTGCATCAGCAAGGTCAGCTCTTAAGGTATTATTTCATGCCATCTCCTTTTTGAAGCCGCACTGCTGCACCACATAACATGTTGCACTTTCTTTGCTGAATCAGACAGACCTTTTTCTACTTTTTTGCCAGAGTTGATCAGAGGCCACATGTACATACCTGGGCAGAGAGAAACATTTTCCAGTTAGACACAAAAAATTTGAGGGCATGACACCATCTCTCTATGCTCTTAGCCACTCTTCATTGTAAAACATCCTCAAATAGCTGATCCTTTTAGCATTATCAGACTCCCAAGCACTGTGACTGTAGGATAATAATAGCAGTATTCTCATCCTTCCAATACAGAGACAGACTTGAGGCTGGGCAGACAAACATCCAGGTACTCTACGGGTCAATGCTGCAGGCAGAGCATGTCAGTTAATTCCCTTTTCAGATTTCCTATAAATTATGCCCCTCAGAGGGCACAAAGACCTGGTCAAACCCAGATACAGCACAGTTCCTGAGCAGCTTGCCTATACACTGCATTCTCCCTGGAGACAGTTTGCTCTGTTGCTTTTCCAGATGTGTTCCTTACACAATCACAAACAAAAACCTCATGGAAGTTGAGTTGATTTTCAGATTAGAGAGAACCTGGCTATGAGCAAGTACTCCAGTCCTCTGCCTCTTCCTAGAGGAGGGAGACTCTGAGGAGAGACTCCTGAAGAGTGGCTGCAACTCACTGCTTTAGCTGGTAGGATTTCATTATTTTAGCCAAGTGTTTTAATCCATCTTATCACAGTGTCAAACCACTTTCAGAGTCTAAAGTGTTCTACTAGGGTGTAATGTCTTGACAAGAAACTGCTCTTCCATCAGAAGAAAGCAAACTCCAAAGAGTTTGGGAAGAAGCAAGAACAGCACACAACACACACACACTGCTTCATGCAAACAACTGGGCAAGTCAACACACAAAACTGAAACACAACACAACTCTCTACGACACCTCAAATTTCCAGGGCCTTTGCGAGCACAATCAACCACTACCTCTAAAACAGAGAAAAGCTTCTGCACCCAGCCCTGGCTGTTTAATAATACACAGCTGCTTTCTTACACAGACAGCCAGCAGCAGTCCTGGATTAGAAAAGCTCGACTGCACAAAGGTTAAACACAATTTCTCTCTGAGGCTTTACTACACTCATCATTTTGTACACAAACCAACTTGTACACTCACTGCTGCATTCCTTGGTTTCCTCAATTTTAGGCTGAAAAAAACTAAGAAAACTAGTCACAGAAGTGACTCTTCAGAATCAACAAGTCTGATTTGAAGCTTCATATTTTACCTCAACCTTCAATACTCTGAACAGTGCAACACTGGGCTCTTGAAGCAGCTAGGACCAAACTACAAACATTCCCTGAGAAATTCACTGTGCCCACCAGCCCTTTCTGCAAGAGTTCAAAGATATCCTTTGAGCCACTGGAAAATGAAACAGGCACTCCTGCTAGAATGAGCAGGTAAGAGTTTATCTCCACCACTGCAAACACAGGCCAATTAAATACGCACCCAAAACTGGAGGGGAGAAGGAGTGAAGGGTAAGTTCCTCACATGGAAATTAAACAGTTGTCATCTACACCAAAATATGATTATTATATGTTTTAGTTAATTCAACAGTAAAATGGGGTAGAGAAAGAAACTGCCTTTTTATTTTTTTGGCGGAAGGGGTGGGGAACATGTTTTAAAAGTTAATTTGAGCTGGGAAAAAAACCACCCCACCCTTCCTTTATCCATGAGAAGAAAAGAACCCTAATCCCACAACTGCAAATTGCAGAAACTCACCTCCCAGCCTGCTACCAGCAAACAGGCAAGCAAGCTGACAGAGAACAAGGCATATTTCTAGCTGGATTCTGTCAAATGGTTAGACACCCACCAGCTCAGAATGCTTTCTCTCTGCCAAACCAGCCAGTCACGCTGAACTTCATTTTCTGACCAGCCTGGGCATATCTAAGAACTTTCCCCTTTTAAATGCCACACGTCCCAAGGAGACAGACAAGCAAAGTACAAAAGTTGCCCGAGTGGTTGGGAGGTGCTCTTCCCCTTGGCCTACATTTCCCAAACACAAACTGTTCAGGGCTCTGGACTGACTGTAGAGACCTGCACAGAACACAAAGAAAAAGAACAACATCTGCCCACACCACCGAGGTCGTTAGGAATGCTGACTTCAGTAGTAAAGCTCTCCCAATCATTTTACAGCAAGACCAGATCACTCCTGCTCCAGATGCAGAGGTACCCACCTGCTGCATACATGCTGCTTTTCGTTTACAGCACAACCATAACAATGATGGTATTGAAGACCTAAAAACCTGCTCCACTAGACCAGAACAGATCTGAAGCTCATTTTCTTCAGGGCAATGGTGCAAAAAAGCCTGAAGGAGGCCTCTGGAGAATACCTTCACTGTAAGAAAAGCTCTCCTTAAAGCCCTGTAGTTTAGCACTTAGTCACCATTCTAAAAGCATGAGAGTTTTTCCAACAGTACCACACAAATACAAACCCATCAGTACTAGAAACCTGAACGACATGAGCATTTCTAGAGACACCTGTGCTCCCTCCTAGGAAGGCTAAGCTCTGAGACTCAAGGGTAACTTCCAGCAACACAAGTTCAAAGGCACAGTTAACTGCTGTGTTAAAAGAGCCAAGTCTTTGTTGGTGTGATGTATTCTTTATTACATTTTTTCATCGATTGTTTTTCTTTTTCTCGCAGGACAGAAAGACATTTCTATTCATCCTGTTAGCCTCTGCTCTATTATTGATCAATACCTTCTATTTTTATCTTTGAGGGAGGTAAACAGTCTTCTCTCCGGGGAAACCTGTCTCTATGTCTTCCATAACTAATCCTGTTCAAGCTCCCTACGTGGCAAGAACAGTTTCAAACTTGCTGTAAGGAGGAACCACCTTCAGTATTTCCTCTAGATTTCCCACTCCTCCTCTCCTCCCACTCTTGACAGCTTCGCAGTGTTCCAGGCAGCTTTCATAAAGCTGTGCCTGAAATCACCCTAGCCCCTTTCCACAACTGATCAGAACCCAGCCATGCACACCTTCCTCCAAAGCCCTCCTTCCACTACACACCGCGGCTTGCCGAGGCTGAACTAGCCCTCAGGGAGCACCTAAAACTTCAAGACGCCACGAGCACCTAAACAAGACCCCTCATAACTCACCTGCGACGCAGGAGAGCACAGAGCACACCTACCACACTGCACATGGTGTCTGTGGGTTCATCCAGCCGGGACCGCAGGAGGCTCACAAACACAAACCACTTCGCTGGGGTTTACTGACCGGGGCGGGCCGCGACACCCCCCAGCCCAGTGCCGCCAAGG
>VXBX01002369.1:1706379-1729237 GCA_013400415.1 Scytalopus superciliaris | reverse complement strand
GGGGGGGGAGGGGGGAAAGGAGAGGGGAAGGGGGGAGGAGATGGATGGAGAGGGCAGGAAGGGATTGTGCATGTATCGGTGGATCTTACTTGGGGTTGCATGAGGGAAGGAGAGAGCGAGAGCCACCGCTCTGATAGAACTCCAAACTCCAGTTTCTGTGCGCCCCTCTCTTCTCCTCCTCAAGTCCCACACTCTCTCCGCAGGAATTAAAACAAGTTTCAGTTAAAAAAGAAAAATAGAAAAACACGCACANCCCCTTTTTTTCCCCCCCCCAGTAATTCTGATCAAACTCGTTCCTGGAACTCAGAAACAGGTTCAGCCGCGACTCCCAGCAAGGGTATCAGGATCAGAAATATAAGAAACGACAGACACGCTGGTGTCACTTTATCATTTTCTACTTTATTACTTCAAATTAACAACCACGATAAAGCTCAAAAAAGTCCAATATTTACACAGGAAAAAAGTACAAAATCCCCCCCAAAGTTCTTCAGGTTTTTNTTGTTTGGACTATATGTAATGTAAGAGCATTTTGCACTGACAGTGCTTTTCTTCTTTATATTTTGTTTTTTTTTTTTTTTTTAAAATAAAAAAGAAAAAAAAATTTTGCTTTTTAAATAAAAAAAAAAAAAAGACAGGAAGGGGGGAAAAAAAATTAGGAAAAAAAAAAAAAAACAAACCAGGGAGGAAAAACAAAGTGTTAAATAGAAAGGGTAAAAACAAACAAAAACAGAAGATTAACCCCACCCTCCCCGCCCTGCCAACAACCCATCGGCTCCACACTACAGTGACAGTGTGNAAAAAAAGAAGACCCCACTCCACTGCAGGGATGAGAAGTATATTTCTCCCTGTATTTCAGCTCCAACGATCCCATCCCTCCGTGGGACCAGGTGCCTCTCCATAAAGATCCCTCCGTGTGTGAGGACCACTCGGTTCAGGGAAGGCTGGCACTTCTCCCAACAGCCAAAAAAGAAACCGCAGAGAAGCCACCCAAGGAAAGGAAGCCCGAGTCAATGATTAGGCTGTTGCCACAATTCCCCTCACAGCTTAAAATTCATTTAATGCTTGAGAAAATAAATTCTGTTATAGTAATAAAAATCAGACTTCTACCAGCAAGTGTGGCTGGAATCTGATTCCCTCCTGGCCCACAAGGCTCCTGAAAAGAACAAAACCAAAACCCCAAACAAAAAAAACTCACCCCTCCCCCGCATCACCCCCTGCCCTCAGATAAAAAGGAGAGCAAAGTTAAAATGCATATATGGCTAGAAACCATACGATTTCAAAGTAACGTTTTTTAAAAAAATAATAATAATAATAATAAACCAGGAGAAGATATCCAAGAAGAAGAAGAAGAAAAAAAAGGGAGAGAAATCAAAACCAGGAGCAGCAAGTGAGGAGAGGGGTCTGGGGGTAGCCAGTGGGGCTGGGGGGGCAGCGGAGGTGTTCCCGCACGGCTCCCGCGTCTGTCATCGGCTCCTCGGAGGCGTCGGAAACGGCTCACACCGGCGCGGGGGGCACAGCTCGACTCCTCATCGTTGGCAAAAAAAGAAATCCTGTTGGGTGGTTTTTTTTGTTTTTTTTCGTTTTTTTTCTTGTTTGGTGGGTTTTTATTTTGTGGGTTTGTTTTTTGTTTTGTTTTGTTTTGGGTTTTTTTTGTCTTTTTTTTTAAGTTTTTATTTCTTTTTTGGGTTTTTTTGTTTGTTTTTTTTTGTTTTTGTTTTTTAAAAGAAAAATACAGTGAAGACACTAGAAAGAGAATTCAAAAGAGAGAAAGAGACATTAGGAGAAAAGACTCTTTCCAGCACTTCCAATGCCAGCTGGAGCATAACAAATCATATCAGCCCTTTCTTCTACGCTCCTGCCTCCCCTCAGAGTTACCTTGCCCAGCCACTGTCGTTTCCTCTACAAGAGGCACTCACTAGCTGTGCAAAGTCTCACACACTTGATTACATGCTCAGCACCCTCCTCCCCAACACTGTCACACTGCCAGAAAAGCATTCATGAGGAACTAACGAAATGGCTCCCTAGCCCAGCACCTTATCCACCCTCCCCACCCTCCTGGAGAAATGGAAGCTACACTCACACCTAAGACAATCCGCCCCCTCAAGGTTTTGGCAGCTAACCTTACTCTTCCCTCTGAAGCCAAAAAACATCTCAAAGTAAGATGGAAGGAAAGGAAACATACAGATCCCCCACAACATCATCAAAGTCTTAACCTAAGGCTTTTTTTTTCCCCAGCAATTCCCTCCTTGGGGGTTCCAGGGCATGAGGACAGGCTCACCTAAGCAAACACTGGTCCAGTGGCAATTGCTCCTCACTTCCCAAGGTGATCAAATGGCACACTTGTCTACAAAAGAAAAAGAAGAGTTGCCGAGGGCTTGAGAGAAAGAAAAAGGCACAAAAGACATCAAAACAGAAAAGCTGTATGTTTCTCTCAGGACGCCCTCCCTCCTAAGAGTTTACAGTTCCATTTCTCCAAACCACTGTGGTCTGGAAGAGAACCAGATTAACTCTTACTCCAAGCAGAGCAGAGTTAAGATGACAGTACTGAGCATGGCCTCCAGAAAATATATAACTGAAGAGTGAAGGTGTAACGTGGTACCACTCCCCTCACCACACTGGAAGCTTCAGGCTCATGTCAGCTCCAGCAAATCGGGTAAAAACCACCCCGGAACCTGCAGTTCTTCTGGGACATCCAGGCCACAGCCATGAAATTTGCAGCAGGGACTCACCTGTGATGCTGAAATCCGTGACACTTCTTGCCGCCCTGTGAGGTCAGATGAGGAGACGTTGGCAGGAGCTCCTCGGTGTAACCTCATGCTGACCTTCCGCTCCCTGTCCACTCTTGAGATTGCTCTGGGGGACGTGTTGCCTGTTGGGGAAGAGAAACATTGAGGCAAGAATATTGGTCAGTAATTTTGGTTTCCAGTCAACAACGGGGGTGGCACCCTCCCCGAGCTCTCCCACCATACTCACCGGACTGCTGGATTCGGGAGGTGGGGGTGGAGGCCATGGGCTCGGTGACATTGCGAAGGCGGTTGGCAGTGGCTCCAGCAGGCGGGCCAGGGGGCAGTGCTCGTGTGGCTGACCCTCGGAGCTGCCCCATCCTCTCCTCTCGCTCATGCTCTCGCCGCTCCCGATCCATGTCCTCAGGGTTCCGGGCTGCTCCCTGAGGAGAGAAACCCCCCGACATCGCACATGGCTGTCAGGCAGGAGAGACAGCAGCAGCCCCACGGTACTCCATCATGCCACAGAAGTGGAGCTACATGCCCAAAACATGCTCTCCCCCACCCTCTCCCAGTGCACCAAGAGAGGACTTCATTCTGTACCATGAAGAAACAGGGAAAAAAGCATATGGTACTACAGCTGTTATTGCAATCCATGTCTGTGTCCCACCTCCAATTACAATCCTCTCCTGAAAAATTATCTCTACCTACCTACAGCTATAGATCTACTGACACACATGCTCCATTAGACATGCTCACTAACACAACAGTTGCTATGCCCCCAGTTAGCACCAAACAACTCTGCTTCTCTTCACTCTAACTTCAAGTTGTTCACCAGGGCCAAGTACAAACAGTAGGCAGTTTCCAATTTTCCTCACCCTCTCTATGATATAAACCAACCCCTGTCTAGCCCATTTGCCATACACACTCACAAATTTAAGCATGTTCCAGTCAAAGACGTAGTCATAGGAGAAGCCTTGGCGGTGGAAGAGGTTGCGGAAAAGTTGCCGCAGGTATGAGTAGTCAGGTTTATCATCAAACCTCAGTGAACGGCAGAAGTTGAGGTATGTCGAGAACTCAGCTGGAGAGAGGAGAGAACAGTTGGCTGTAGAATACCATCCAATCTCCCGTGTCCCACCACGGGGCCACTGTAGCCTCTCAGCAGTGGCTTGCTGGGCCAGGACAGCACAAACAGAGCTGTGTAACAAAAACTGAGCCTGCTGACTGCAGAGCTTCGGTTGCTAAGAAAACCTTATCCCTACTTTTACCAGGGAAAATGCTTGCACGTCTCTCTTTCTGTTGGCTTCTCCAAGCAAGGCCTAGCAAGTCACTGAGCCTGCTGAAGGGCAGTAGGAATGCAGATCTAAAGAAGGGGTGGAAGTGAAAGTTCAGCTCAGACCAAAAGTCCTCCTAGTTCAGTAGTCTGTCTTAAGCAGTAGCCAGAAGTAGACAACTACAGAGGAGAAACAGTGGGGCAAGCATGTCTGACACTTCCACTGACATTACCCTAGCTCCCATCTACTTTCGGCTCCAGGAACTTCCTGTGGTTTTTATTTAGTAGCCCTTAGTGGATCTCTCTTCCATGTGCTTGCTCCATCTTTCCTTGAACTCCTGTAAGCTTTAAGTATCCACAACATCTTCTGGGAAGGAGTTCCACTACTACTATTACAATCTGCTACTGGCTGTGTGAAGAATCACATCATTTTATTTTGAAGCTAGCAGAAACCAGCTTTGTTTCTCTTCCAATACAAAAACTGAGGCCACCAAATAATCATCTCCCATCCAGACTTCTGTAGGCATAGTGACCATGCAGACGTCTATCATCTCTCTAATCACCTCTTTTCCAAGTTCCAGCAAACTCATTACTTGTGCAGAAATAACCTCACCTCTGGTCACCCTTTTGGCCCTTTCCTGGACTCGTTTCCAGTTCTACCACATCCTTTGTGACACAGTAGGATGGAACCAGAGCTACACAGTGCATGCAAGGTGCAAGTAGGCCATGGGTTTACGCACACTCTTTGGGCTTCTTTCCTTGTAATTTCTAACACTCCTCTTCCTCAGCAGTCACCAAGCAGAAAGTTGCTGTTTTCACAGAACCACTTATTGTAATTGCAACAGCTCATTGGTGAGTGGCACTGGTCAGCCAGAGTCTACTATTGTGCAAATGACATGAGGACCAAGACTTCTCTCTGTTTTCACATACATTACTACAGGTTTGCCTACAAAGAACTGCATTTGCCACTTCATTGCCTGGTTATTTCTGGGACTTCTCATTAACCAGTAAAAACTCAGGATCATCAGCAGATCTCCTCAGCTCACTGCCCACCCACCTTTCAAACTCCTGAGATCCTAAAGATGCCTCTCAGCACCTTCATGCCCTTACTAACATAAGGTTTCACTCTCCACAAAAACACATTTCCCACTTCTGAACCAGAACTGTACCACCATCAGTCTGCTCTCCTTCTCCTCAGCAGAACATCCTTGTCTGGAGTACTGGGAATTGCCCTTTAGCATTCAAGATTCCATGGGGTTTCAGCAGGTCAACAAGCCAAGCAGCAGACAAGACAGCCATCACGATGAGACCACTTACAGGGGTACCCTTTGCAGAGCACCTCGATGGGCGTTGACATCTTTTTCTCGCTGATCCTCTCATACTTTTGGCGCTTGGTGGCAGCCTTGAGGCCCTGCCAGGGCAGCGAGCCCAGGTTGAAATACATGAGCACATAACCCAGGCTCTCCAGGTCATCACGGCGACTTTGTTCTGTGAGAAGTTAAAGGGGCAAGGAGTGAGCAGCAACCAAAAGTGCTTTGGCAATCACATAGCTTTGGGGGTGAACACAGAACAGAATAATCACCCTTCTCTCTTCTTTGGTAGATTTCTATGGATAGACAAACTTGTAGAAGACATTCCAGTGCAAATTCCTGTGAGGATGGTCATATTACAAGAGTTAAAGTGCTTCTCTCCCCATACAGCCCAACCCACTTCATAACTAATGACTCTGACTACCTCCTCACTTGGACAAGCCTTAATTCACACAAGAATTTAACTCTCAAGAAGTACTGCAGCAACACTGCCTACTTTGCTCTTCCTGGTCCCAGAGGAAGGGCACCTACACTTCTCCACCCAGAATGATTCTTCAACCCAGGGATTAGTCATGACAGAAGTAGTCACAGAAAGACAAGGCTAACAGAGGTAAGCCAAACCTTCCAAACAAATCTTCTAATTAAACTGCTGAAACTCTTTAGGCAGGGCAAAAACAAGGAACCAGGGACCCCCTCTTGCGGTAAACAACTTTTAGAGGAGCCTAACATGTAATACTGTGCAAAGATGTCTTTCCAGCTTGGTGGCATTTTTCAAGCTGTGAAGGAAAGGGGTATACTTTGAAGAAAAGGTTCTCCTCCAAATGGGGAATGACTTTGTAACTGGCATCACTACCATCTCTACTAAGAGCAAGTGCTGTCTTTAACACACCATTGCAACGGCCCACTTTTAGATGCTTACTTATGAAACAAAAGAAATTGCCTCACAAAAAAAAAAAGCCCCTTTCACGCTGAACTTGTTCTCTGGAATGGTCAAGCCACTTTAAGTTTCAAGCTAGCTCAAGATGGATTTGATGCAGAACCTCAACAACTGCAAATGTTGACTGATTAACTTGTGAGACTCCTCCCAGCTCCTCCAACATGTTTGCAAATTCATCTATAAATCTTGCCAAGAAGCTCTTGCCCTTGTTTCCCTCCCAAATAAAATAAACACTTTGGAGAAAGTACTTTACATCTCAAGGAGAAAAACAACCAACACAGATAACAGGCAGGCAAAATATGACTTGAGGGAGAGCACAAGGATAGAGGAAAGACTAAAGAGGATCACCTATTAGATTAATTTACTACTATAGCACATTTTTCTGTATTCAGTGCCACATCCTGGAAGATGCTGCAGAATATGTATCAGTCTGTGGGTTAACTGTAAGTATCAGTTACATGCTACCACCTGCCCCAATCAAAGGCCAGTAGATCACTACAGCTACCCCTTATTCTGTTAGCTGAGCTGAACCCTGACAAAGGAGTAGCTGCAGCAGGTCACAGACACAGACGTCCAGCTGTACGAACACAACCTGTGGGTCACACAGCTCTTTATTCCTCCTGCATCTCTCTCATAATCTCCTAGTGCTTTTGAGAACTGGAAGCTTGGCAAGTTAAAACTACTGATGGGAAAAAGAAGAAAAAAAAACCCCAAAACACTGTGGTTGCAAACAAAAAGGAGGGTCTCAGCACTTCATAACTGACAGGAGAGAGACTTTGGGTCAAAGCATATGAAAAACCATAAAAAATGCCACATTCCAAGACAGGAGTAGAGGAAAAAGCAGCCCTGCAGACCCCCAAAGTGTCTTACCTTGAGCATGCAGAAATAACAGCATTTTTTGACCTCACTAACTTACTGCCTCAAGTTGCCCACTTTAAAGGGACTAATACTTCCTAATCTTATCAGGCTACTGCCAAGGATAATTACATGATTGTCTGGGAGATGCTTAGATGTTGAGGAGAGAGCAGAGAAAAGAAATTCAGTTTTGCATTTGGCCTAAGGTTGAAATACGTGTACTCTCAGAGGGCTGCAATTACTCACCATGCATATCAAATAAACAAAACCAAACAATACTTGGTAATGACCTACATCCTTAGACAGGAGGCATGTGGAGTCAGAACGCACACCCAGGGCCTGAGAGTACAGGAGAGGAGGGTAACCTCAGTCCTTCAATCTGGCAGCTCCTGATTTATCCGTGCTGTAGCTTTAAAGTGTCTAACTGTGGGTTATTGTCTAGAGCATGATAGTGTACCTTAGAGGAATAGGGAAAGGCAGGGCAGGAACCAGAGAAACCTACTGAACAAGCAAATCAGCCTTTCAGGAATAAATCAGGATCTTGCCTCCAAAATCTTGCTTCAACTCCAAACTGCTTAGGGCAGGCTGGATAACACACCTCGATTTGTTTGAAGCGCAGCAGTTCTGAGCACAGTCACCAACCCCATCCAAACAGGAAACATTCTCTGAACATGTGCCTGGGC
This sequence comes from Scytalopus superciliaris, assembly GCA_013400415.1. NCBI lineage: Eukaryota > Metazoa > Chordata > Aves > Passeriformes > Rhinocryptidae > Scytalopus > Scytalopus superciliaris. The sequence goes on along the minus strand of VXBX01002369.1, from coordinate 1,721,456 downwards.
AAGAGTCCTAGTGATTCGAGGAAGGCCTGAATTAGAGACGAGTTTAGGAAGCCTGAAGTCAGTGGGGGATGCTATAAGCCCTTTGCGAAGGCAATGAGAGGGGTTACAAAACCAAACTGGGAAGCTAACTAGTATCCATTACATGCATGCAACACACCTTAACTGTGCCTTAACACAGCAGTATGATCAAGGAAAACCAACTGCAAGCAAAACACCTAATTCTTAAAATGCTGAATAGTAAGTGACTGCATTGCAGCCCTGATGTTTAGTACCTCACATACATGTGGTCATTGTAGCCCACTTAAACAACTTTGGTGAAATTCAAATCTGTGATAGCCCTGAAGTACCAACATGATGGGTCACAGTTGTGCAGCTACCTCAAAACATTGTAGCAGCCTTTCATCTGTAACCCTAACTGCAAGATCCCCATTTAAACCTAGGATGACTGTGAAGGACAACAGTTCCTACAGCCCGTTTCTTTGTTTCATCTTCAGTTACTATTACACAGCTCCCAGTATTAACTATTTATTTTGCCTAGTCTCATACACCAGCATCCTCAGGATACTAGATAACATGAGAGAGTAAAAAGTTAGAAATAAAACTTTACCTCGACACACCAAAGAAACATTATTTAGTATCACCACTGTCCACTTTTAGAAGCCTGACAAGCAGTGACTAACTCTCACAGCGTCCCTGGGATGCAGGAAGGAAAAAAAATAATCTGACTTTGCAGTTTGAAAACAGAAAGAACAGAAAGAAACAAGTGACATGAATGCACGCCCAGAGCAAGTCAGTCCAGAAGCCAGATTACAGTCATGACCTGTGATACCACATCACACTTCCTCTCTCCATTTTATTTCAGCTTCTCAGCTCTACTACAATGGGGGGAGGGGGGTTTGAAAGACAATTTTATGAAAATGTCCTTTTCATAAGACACTCATCCTTTCCTCCCTCCCTCCCAAAACTTCTTCCAATAAAAAACACAAGGCTGCCTTCCCACACAACCAAGCGTGACCCCTCAAACACGACCTCTCAAACCCAACCCACTCTGCAAGCAATCTTTTGCCAGTTCCCTCTTCCCACTCCCAGTGAGGACTTGAGCCAGCCCACACCCTCACTCCCTTCACAAAGCAGGGTCCTCAGAAGCCAAGTCAGGGGTGAGTAACAGGACAGGAAAAGACATGCTTGGGCAAAGACAGAAGACTGAGGACTTGTTGTCTTGGACACAAAGTTCATGACAAACCATGTTCCTTTGCAGCCTAAACTGCCTTCTTGCCCCCCATCAGAAAGTGTTTCCCTCCACTCTGATTCTGTCCAAAGTGATGCTGCTCCCATGCAGGACTCTCCAGAAATCAGTCTTCCCTGGAGTCAGCCCAACTGCAAGCAGGCTTAACCAAACAGTATTTTTCTGACTACATACATCTTATCTTGCGTAAGTTGCACTACAGTTCCTCTTTCTCTCCCCAGTGCATGGCAACAGCCTTTAAAAACACACAGAAATCTGAACGGGTGACAGGACAGGATGAGCAGGAGGACTTTATGATCTGCACAGTCTACACTGATACCATCTAGGATATGCACTTGGGAAGGCACTGCCCCCACCCCCAACCCAGACAGAGCCCACCAGGCTTCTTCCAAGACTGTCTCCTGAGCACCCTGGGCATCTATTTCAGACTTTACAAGCTACAGTGGGTGCAGGGGACTCTCATCCCTAGAGCATGTGAAAATTGACTGGAATGCATGAACCAAAGCCTGCACAGTCCAGTGACTCCCCCAACGGCAAGTCTCCAGCTGTGGAAACCCTCCCCAATCTCGCCTCCTACTTTTTTCCCCAGTCACTGGGAAAAGAATGTGTTTCTTCCAGACATTGGAATGCCCAACCCTTAGCTTGCACATTCAAATAAAGGCATTTATTCATTTGCTATTCCTGTCACATGAATACCCCGGCACCTGGTTCCTTCCCTCTCCCTAGAACACATTAATGTAACACTAAGACAGAGAATTTAGCCTCTGAAAAGTCAAAAAATTCAGAGTCATGGTTCCCATGGCAATGCTGCTAACTCACAAACGTGTCTGTCATATACCCTGTGGCAAGGTCTTGAGAAACAGGAACTCCAGCTGAAACTCCAGCACCCCCATCCCCCTTTCCTCCAGGCAAGTCATGTAACCTTTATGCTGTTCAGGGGATCTATCTGCAACGTGGAGATAATACACCCAAGACCTGTTGTGCAGAGTAACTCACACCCAGACATTCCTGAAGCAAAGGGCATGAAGAGCACAGTGGTTGTGTTCAGACTCATGGCATATGCAATTTGCTCTTGGATTACTGTTTAGACATTATTTGTTCATCCTGACACACAAGCCAAGCACCAGTAGTAAAGGGCTAAGTTGGGGTGGGATGAATAATGAAGTCATTTGAAAAACCACAACCAGACATTTAGCCTCTCGTGATCAGTTCAGGCAGAGCAGGCACACACAAAAGAATCGACAGACATAGTAGTGATAATTATTTTGTGCATGTCTCCTTGTGGCAGTTTCCATGGCTGTGGAAACCTTGACTGAGAATTCAATGGAGAGTCAGTTATATATATGCAGGTCAAGTCAAAATACAGAAGGCCAACTTGGAAAGCTCTATGAGAACTATTTTTACAACATGGAGGAGGTCAGGAGATCACAGCCCACTCTCAACACACAACACTCCCCATTTTTATATAAATAAACCATCTTCCATCTACAGTTACAGAGCACTATGCAAGGAAGACAGCAGGAAACTGCTTTATTTTCTGCAGGTCAAGTATTGACTCCAGATAGCTGAGAAATATCTGCAAGAGGGGAGAATGCAGGAAGAATGAGGTCACAGAAGCTGTTAGTTTAAAACGTTTGAGTTCCTTTCTCTGACTTTCAAATTCTCAGGTTATACATTTCGTAAGGACTCCCAGAGATACAAGCTGAGCTGCAAACACAGCAGCTACTTTCCTGGGTCCACAGGCAGGACAGCTTCAGTGTTTCGGCTCCTTAGATTTGCCAATCAATAGCAGAACCAAGTCAGCCTGCACAGAACAGACCCTATGGCAACTAAGAAAGCCTCACACAGAGAACAAAGTCTAGCCAAAATTTAGCAGAGGAAAGAGGTCAAACACTGGAAAGAAGTTTTTGGTCAGAGAACAGAAGAGAAAACTGCAAAAGGTTTTCAGCTATGTTCCTCACAGCCATCAGAGGCTGATTCCCAGGACTGGTGACTTCAGGAAGTTTAAGCATGGTGGGTACCAACTTGCACAGGGTTTTTACAAAACCTGGAATGATCATCAGCATCAGTGTAAGACCTGGCTGAACTCTCAGCACCCTTTCCCAGCCTAGTTTCATCCCCACTGTACTAACCACAGACACTAAGGGCAGAGCCCTGTCCCCATAAACCTGCCTCAGTGGTGAATGGAGTAGTGCAGTTCACAAACGCACAGATATCTTGAAAACCCATGACACAGTCCTCAGTCACAAAACCTGGATGTCCGGGCAGCTGGAAGCCTCCACTCATTGCAGCTTCTTGTACACTTCCAGCACATGGCTGTCCCTGTCTTCAGTGGTGGGTAACACCATATTGCAGTGGGCACGTATCCTCTGACAGCTACAGAATAATCCCTGACAAAGGCACTTGGGAGTCAACAAGAAAGGTTTCAATTGCACATATTCCTAAAGGCTCACTGCCTGTGAATGTATCTTTTACACAACTAGTCAGCCTGCAAAAATTATGCAAGGCAGATTTAGTAGTAGCAGAGTCAGGAAGGTCACAGCTCAACAGGGCCCCACTGTACTAAGCAGTGCACAAACACACTGGTAGACAATTTCTGTCTTCAGAAACAAAAAGTCCTACCAAAGGCAGGAGAGGTAACACAGGTGTAGCATTAAAGTTACTTGCCCACCATCTCAAGGCAAGACAGTAGCAGAGTCAGGCACAGAACCCAATTCCCTCCCCTGGAAAGCCCCAGGAAGGGGAAACAGCAGGCTCACCAATTCCCAGGTGGGTGTTGATAGAGGCATAACGGGCTGTGCCAGTCAGATTCTTGTTTTCCCGGTAAGGGATGTGCTGGTGGGTCCGGGCATCTCGGTACTTCTTGGCCAAACCAAAATCAATGATGTACACTAGGTTGCCTTTTTTGCCGAGGCCCATAAGGAAGTTGTCTGGCTTTACATCCCGATGGATGAAGTTCTTGGAATGAATGTACTCAATACGGCTGATCTGGAGTGGGGAATAGATAAATAAATAAATAGTGAGACAAGCAAGAAACAAACTTATCTTAACTGCATATGTTAAAAATAGTATCCTGTTCAGGATACTGGCCGGTCAGAGTAGGGAAAAGGACACTACACAGAGAATACAGCAAAGGAAAAGACACCCTCTGGAGGCTGCAGGATCTGGAGAGAGAATTCAACCCTGCACACGAGCCCAGTGCTTTCTCTGGGGAGGTCACCATTAACATAAGGAAAGATGGGAAGCAAGTCTGTATGGCCCAGAACTTTGAGACTGAGCACTGGCAGCTGCCAGTTTTCAAACATAGCTACACTGGCAAAGGAGGGGGTCTTAAACCCAGGGTATGGGCAGTTGAATTGAGATAGGCAGTGATGCCAATCATTCGTCAAGCAGGCAAAAGTATCTATGTGTGCAACACCAACAGAGAGTGAGCAGCAAGGGATGGCAACAGAAGCAGAGATCAGGAAAAGCTCTCAGTGTCTAAGGTTCCAGGCCCCCAACTTCATCAAGAAATAGAAAGCTGGCAGCCACTTGCCACAAAATGAAGAAAGCTTGGGATACAGCAGTTCTCAAGCACAGGGGATGGGAAGGAAAATAACAAAAAAAAAAAAAAAGAAGGCATGGAAAAGGAGAGTAGGCACAAATGCTTCAGAGGAAACTCACCATCTGGTCTGCCAGGAGCAGAACTGTCTTGAGACTAAATTTGCGGGAACAGAAGTTGAAGAGATCTTCCAGGCTGGGCCCCAAGAGCTCCATCACCATCACATTATAGTCCCCCTCTGCTCCACACCACTTAATGGAGGGGATACCCACTGGAGAAAGAGAAAGATTAAGCCCATGAAACAGAGAATAGATGCTGCATCCCCCGCTGAGAAGATCATATGTAACACCAAATCATTTCTTTCCTAAGGCACTCCAGAATAATTTCCTTCTTCAACCACTCCCCCAGCCCCATCTTTTCCTCCCCATCTCACCTCCTCCCTGCATCATCTTGTAGAACTTGCTTTCAATGTGGAGCTGGGGATGCTTGGTTTTGACACATTCCAGTTTGATGGCCACCTCTTCACCAGTTGCAATATTGGCTCCTGCATAGAAATGAGAAGTGAAATGAAGATTGCGCAAGCTTCCACTGAAGTTAAACACTTTCAACAAGGCCTGTAAAAATGCCAAAACCTTAGGATTTGCCCTGAAATTTATTCTATATGACAGAAGTGAGATTTAGCCACTTCATACAGTTTCCAGTGCTGCCATTTGCAAACGCAAGCCCAGAGAAAGGCACATGGATAGGAAGCCAGGTCTGATCCAGCAATCCTACAACATGTTAATTGCCTTGTTATCTCAAAAAGCGCCAGACTCTGGGAGGTCAATCAACGATACCTGAACTGAGTGTAAGCTTTAGCTGCCTCTGATCATGTACCTGTCCCCTGAATGCAAGTCACCCCCCAGGCAGTGATAGAGAGTATCTCTTCCCTAGCAAAATTACTGGTTACCTCAGTTACATCATTTCAACAGAGCCAATTAGTTCAGGAGGAGACATTACTAACATTCGCAGCTATCTGTTTTTTCCACAGCCCTGACCTGCTCAATACAGACAATTTCTAAATCCCCAGCTTCTCCCTCTCCTGAGGGCTTCAATAATACCTTTATCTTTTGCCAACACAGAAACATTTGCTATACCCTAAATTAGAAGCGTGAAGAAATAAACTGAATCCGGTCCTGAATTAAGCTGCACGGACACCTTTGTTGAAGGTACTGCTGGATACTTTGTGATGACACGAAACCACCACCTCACACACTTTCTCTCTGAAAACAACTGAGCTGCCAGCTGTGAAAGCCAGCACTCTGGTCCCAAAGTGCACTGTCAAAGAAGGAACAGGCTGCTCTTTCTCTTGTACTAGCTGAAAGGATTCCAGATGTTTCACATCATCCTAAAATGGAAAGAATGAATATCTGTACACAGGTCACGGGAACGACACTGAAGTCTTGCTTCTCTCACCCTCCCGCCATGCCTGCCTCACACACACACACACACACACACACACACAGACAAGCCCTTCCTCCTATCTGGAGCTATCAGAAGTTGCACTGAAACACAAATCAGAGAGCAGCTCTGATCATGAGCAGCTTATGAACACTGTCATAAAATAAACTATCCTAGAACATGCGTGCCAAACATGAGCTGGAGTTAAAGGTGATGTTTTGCCATAGCTAGTTTTAGTAGGTCTGGCTAATTTGTGCCTCCTGAACCCTGTGATAAGACTTTAAGAGTCCACAAGGACAGCTGCAGATAAATCTTTCCATTTATCCTCTTTCACACACCTCCTCCAGAGCCAGGGGCCAAAGGAAAAGAAAAAGGAAACGTTCACACAACTAGATCCTTTCTCCCCCTGGATCCCAAGGATCTCCTGTTGAAGAGTTCTGGCTTGTACACAAAGTTAGCCGAGAGCTGCCTGCTAGCAAAAAGACATAATCTAGATTGTGCAGCGCCGGGTCGAGACAGACAAGCTGCTAGGAATTTGTAAGAGAGCAACAAAAATGATTGGGGCCTAGAGGGATTGATTTACTAAGAAAGATTAAAAGAGCTAAATATGTAACATAGACAAGAGATACAACTAAGAAGGGTGGGGAGGAAGAATGGGACATGACAACAGTCTGCAAATATTTGAAGGCTGTAAACACTAAGGAGGGAGAGGAATTATTTAGGGTGCTCTAAGGGAGGGGAAGGAAGAGCAATGGGATTAATTTAATAAGGATTTTAACTTAGGATCCAGCAGAAGAGAAAGGCAAAAAGCCATCCTGAGAGGTAGAGCCATTTGTTTAACAGTTACTTTCAAAAAGATGCTGCCATTTTCCACTTAAAAACTGCTGGCCAAAAAAACAAGTCTGTACATTTTCTTCACTGCACCACAAGACCCTTCTTAAAAACATCAGGAGTGCAGGGAGGAAAAGAGCAGGGAAGGGGACTAGCATCTACCTTTTAAATTAGTGTTCAATCACTGGTCCTCAGTCAGCATGGAAACACCCAGGATATCCAAAAAGGATAAGAGCACTTCCTTCTCTCATTCCCTTCTCTTTCCCCTGCCTTTGTGAAGACTTTCCTCCAAATCCTCTGAAGCAGCTCCCTTGTCCATTTCCCAGGGGACATTTTCCCCTCTCCTGATCCATCTGCTAACACACAAGTATTGATGAGCCTTTCTGACTTTTGGCAGCAGTAGCATTAGCATTTTCAATGAACCCTGCCCCCAGAAGTCAAACAGTGGAAACATGAATGAGTTCTCCTCTCCATGTTACCCTGGGTATTTAGGAAGATGATGATGCATCCATCTACTAGGCTGTCTGCAGATGGGGAGTATTATCTGTGGGCACATAAAGCTGGAAAAAGGAAAGCAGGCATCAAGAAGGCTTAGATTCTTCAAAATGTGAATATGCCACTCATATGCTCAGATGGCCTTCAGCCCCACACTCTCCGTAGCTCAAACACAGGTGTTAGTCTCTTAGAAAAAGAAGATACAGCCCTGTGGCCTAGAAGAGCAAAAGTGGAATCACAGGATAGTTTGGGTTGGAAGGGTTGGAAAGGTCATTTAGTTCCAACCCCCTGCCATAAGCAGGGACACTTTTCACTAGACCAGATTGCTCAGAGCCCCATCCAACCTGGCATTGAACACTTCCCAGAATGAGGCATCTACAGCTTCTCCGGGCAACCTGTTCCTGTGCAACACCACCCTAACAGTAAAGAATTTTTTCCTGGTATCTAATCTAAACCTGCTCTCAGTTTAAATCCATTCCCCCTTGTCCTGTCATTAAATGCTCTTGCAAAAACTTTCTCCTCATCTTTCTTGTAGGCTCCCTTCAGGTACTGGAAGGACAAAATTAGGTCACCCCGAAGCCTCCTCTTCTCCAGGTTGAACAATCCAAATTCTCTCAGTTGTTCCTTACAGGAGACATGCTTCATCCGTAACTGTTTTCATGGTCCTTCTCTGGTCCAATCAGACCTAATGAGGAGCTATTATTAGCTGAGGGCATCACTGACTGAACACTAGGCTTGCTCCCCCCCCAAACCCTGCTGCATCTACAGGTTGCTGCCTCCACCATTTCTTTGCTAGAGATCCACCCAGACCAAGACCCCCCACGAGCGAGGAGGGAATTCACAGGCAGGAATCTCTCTGGTCCTTTGTTCCATGCTTTAACCACCATCTTTTTTTAAAGATTCAAGTACAAAAGCAACAGTTCTCTGCTCTCTTTCTAGAGTGGAAAACACCACATTTCAGACAAATGCAGTGGAGTCTGCAAGCTTCAGCCACTTGAGAGACGTATGTAGGATTGGGGATAATTCCTAACATCCACCCCCAGTCTCGCTCCGCTGTGGGGGCTGCAGAAATTCAACTCATTCATCATGAGCTCTTTGAAACGGGGCCCCGGGGACAGAGGATGTCACTGGCTGAACAGGATCTTTTCAGAGTGGAAGCCTGACTGCATGTCTGATACAATAAACACCGCCCTCCCTGTGCATCGGGGCAACAGGCAGGGGCCCCCACTCTCCCCACCGCCTCCCCCCTCTCGACAGCCTGGCGAGGGAAGAATGGAGGGCTGGGAACAGATGGAAGAAGGCAGATAGGACGAGAGAGAGTTAACAGGCCAGGAAACAAAGGGAAGGCACTCCCCTCCCAGCAAGGGAGGAGCCTGCCACCAGGAACTGTCCCCAGCCAGCGCAGGTCCCAGCATGCTTTGTCTGCCCAGCTCTTTTCCACCACCAATGTGCATCCCAGCCCAACGATTCCTACCGGGTCCAGCAACCCTGCCCTGCCTCTTGGCCAACACCTCTGACAAAGCACCTCTCTCCAATGGTCCAAAGGGTCTCGGCAATTCCTCTGCAAAGTGGATTTTGTTCTTCTGAATGAGCAATTTTAGAGGTAAATGGGTTAGCCAAGGCCCATCGGCAGCATGATCTCATTTCCCAGCCTCCCAAATCAATGTGGGGAGAATATGCCCCCAGCACATCTATCCCCCAAAGAATGAACGGAAGGAAGGCATTGTGCTTTAAGCCCCAGCTGAGGATTAACACAGTCCATCCTTTGTGTCTGCCCATGTAGAAATGCAGGTTTCCTTCTGACAGAAAAAACCTGCAAAAACAAATCCCGAAGAGCACAGCACACAGCACCCACTGGTTACAAAGCAGGTGAAGGTAGTAACATCCTGAAAGACAGAAGCTGAGGATAAACCATACAGCCCCTGCTCATCCTCAGGGACAGACAAGGCTTGTCTGTCCCTGCTCTGTCCCCACACCATTATCAAGAGAGAGAACTGTGAGGTGAATCCGGTGCAGGAGAGGAGTCCTTGTGAATGAGTCCTTCTGTCTGCAGAGCAGGCCGTGAGAGCACAGCATGAGCACAAGCGTCCTACAGACGCACCATCAGAGACTACATGCCCAATCCCTCCAGGCTGGGGAGTCACCCAGGCTCCAAGAAGTCTCGCTATCACTGCTTCAAAACATGCTGGCTTGCACCTCAATGAACATCACAAGGGCTTTGATACTGCATTCAAGTAACTTGGTTGAATCCCACTGTGCTCACCACACACTAGGGCACTGGGGCTTCCTCTGCCTCTTACGTTTTTTGGTTACAGGCAAGGCAGGCACATCCCCCTCACCAAAGCCTGTTTTCCACACCTGCTTTGCACAGGTGGATGACCTGTTACATGGTGCGGAGGAACAAAGGATCAGGCCTTTCTATTATGTACCTCCTTTCTTTCCCCACGCGTATCCCTAGATGTTTTGCAATATCCTGACAATTTATACTGTGCTACAGAGGGTCTGGAGGCTTCAAGCCTTAGCACAGGTGGAAAATGCTGTGTCTGGGCTATCAGACACTAACTGGCTGGAGGGTCACAGAGGAGTGGCATACGGGAGCAGGCAGCAGTAAAGGCAGCACACAGTGGAATTGGGATCCCAGATCCATTATTTATCATCTTTGTTCATGCTCTGGATAAAGGTGGCAACAAAGCCTGTTACTGACGATTCCCATAGGACACTTAATCAAGAGAGGCTGCCAACAGCAATCAAGAGAGAATAATAAAGCAAGAGGGAACTGGAGGTAAAAGCCAGAGGTTGAAAACAGACAGTGATTTACAAGCACGGGAAAAAGTAATCTGAATTAGAGGTATTCAACGAAAGAGATCCAGGGAGGGATGGGAAGTGTTGAAGATCCTAGAAGAGGTCTCCTGCAATACAGCTGACAGTGTGCTAAAGTCAATTCTGCAACCTGATAGCATTGGTGATGGGGGAAGCCAAGGAGACCCAAAGCAGCCTATGCAGAGGCATCACATTACAGATCACTCGAGGGTAGTCCTTCACTGCCAGGCACTGGAAATGCCAGACCTCAAATGCAGTGTTGGCTCCAAGCTGCTCAGCAGATGGACAAACTAGGAAAAATTGAAGGAGCAGCAAAAGTGAGGAGTGGTGAATATACTGGGAAGCAAAATACAACTCAACTGAGCAAATTAACAGTCAAGGAGCACATGACAACCATCTGTAAGTACGCGAAGTTTGCAGACACCAAGGGAGAGGGCAGTCGTTCTGCTGGCCTGCAGGATTACAGCTAAACAGGTAGTGGTGAGAACCAGACAACAGGTAAAAACCACACCAGCTCTCATGGAGGGACTGATCAGGCTACTGGGTAGTCTCACCACTCTGGCCCCACATGGTTTGAGCCAATAAAAACATGAGCAGGCAAAGCATCGGGGAACATATCTACACATCAGCACACTGGCTTGGAAGAACTTCTATCCAAGTGATCTGCTGCAGTAACAGGAAACCCTCGTGGGCTCTGTCCATTGAGCTCCTAGCTCAGGTCATTCCAGACATTAACTCTAAATCCCATTACAGATCTAACAGATCTAAGCCTCAGGACTTCAACCACACCAGGCTCTCCAACCTGTTTTACACCTCCTGGTCTCAGACCTCTCTCTTAGAGGTTTGGACCACTTTTTCCACCACCAATCTTGCAAAAACTTTATTCCTTCTACCCTTGAAGGAACAGCTACGTCCTCCATTTCCACCACCCGCTCTTTATAGAGTTTATGCCCACACACACCCAAGCTAAAGAAAAGGAAGTGAGAATGCTGGAGTAGCATATATGACAAATATGTCCCAAACAGCCCAAATCTAAATCAGTCTGAACAACCACCACTGTGTTTCCAGTATCTGCAAGGCAAAGCTGAGCTCATCCCACTGTCTTTGCCATCAGAAGACTGGCAGCAACAAGCAATATTCCTCAAAGCTCTTCTCTTCTCCACCCCCTCCAACCTTACATGGTGCCCACAAATACCAACAGGAAAGCAAAATAACCCCAAAACAATGATGCAACTGAGAAAAACAACCTAGCAGGTGGAAAGACAGACTTTCACACTCACCTAGGTAAATGTCTCCAAACGAACCGCTGCCAATCTTTCTGCCCAGACGGTATTTGTTCCCTACTCGAAGCTCCATGGTTCAGTCGTGCTGAGGAAAGAAGCACAGAAAGCACAGTGTCAGAGCAGAAACAGGAAGTGAATCATGTAACACTACAGAAGAGACCTCCCCACTTCACCCAGAGGCTGGGTAGTTTTAAATCTTTAAATGCATCACATTCTACACATCCTCTATGACCTCTCCTGATCTCCTGGACATCCAGGGATAGCATGAACCAGAAACGCTGCAGAAACACAACCCTCTCCAGTGTGTTTTCCATGTTCCCACTATTAGAATGAAGAAGGATTGAATCTCTTCCCTATCATTTTGATCAGAGACTGGGGAGAGGGTCAGGAAAACCCTCCCAAGAAGGTTTCAGTGGGTGATCACACCACACCATTGTAAAGAGGTACTGCTCCTTGTACCCTGAAACCAGGACAGAAGTAACATCATGAGATACCAGAAAGGAGAGACATAATAAAGCCTACAAGAAGGAGCTGCTCTCTGGCCCAGCCCTAGTCCAACACATAGGTGGTGGTGAAGCACAGGACCCAAGAGCTGCAAGAGACAGACAGACTGCCAGGAGCAAGCGACTCCATCACTCGTAGGCAGAGGCTGGCACAGGGGACAGGGAGGAGACATCTCGCTGAACTGAGCCCTTCAAGGCATGCACTGACTAGGAACACCACTTGCTTATCTCCACACACTTCTGCTGATGGAATCACAGCCTCCTTTGGTCTACGTGAGCCTCTCCATCTCTGCTGCCTACCTAGGTGTGCTGGCTGTTTGTTTTTAGCAGCTTGGGTCTTTCCTCATCCCTTTACCTGAGGTGATTAGCTAACCCTTTGACCTGGTATATCCCAACAACATGCTCAGGCTTAGCCTCCTCACCTTCCACAGAAAACCAGCCAGCTGGAAGGACCACAGCCACAGAGTTTGTTCTCCCTGCCAACCACAACTTCTGCTGCAAACACCTCTGCCGAACACAGTCCCAGCAGTCTGTCCTTAACAGCCTCCTATCCCTCACCCTTTCTATGGCCACCAACTTACTCTAGGAACCATGTCTCTTCCCAATACAGCCAATGCGCCTCCTTTTACAGGGATGTGCCACAGTCCTAATTTATGCAACATTATTAGCGTACAAAATGCAGACACAGAGCCTGTTGGGGACAGGAAAGGTGAGGAATGATTCATGTTTTCACAAGTGGGTGAGAGGAACTTTCCCTTGCTGGAGCTTGGTGGTAAGGAAGCATCACTGAAGGAAAGAAGGGAGGAATGGCTTTGTGAGACAGAAGAACAAAAAAATAATCCCAGCTACAGGATTCTGGGCATACTATAAACCCATAGCTGCTTCTCCTGCCCCAGGAGATGGGATTACAGAAAGAAGAATGGATGGACTGCAGAGATGTACAGGGAAATAATCCTATCAAGGCATCCAGGGGACATTGTGAACCCTGAAAGCAGAGCTCCAGTCACCAGAAACGACACACAAAACACTGAGAGGTGGAGTCCCCTCACCTAGTATTTACTTATGCATGTGAATTTCTGCGCATCAAAAGTCTACAGAACCCTGTGGCTATTTCTGACTTTCTTACTACAAGGAATGTAGGCAGAGCCTTGGGAACCAAACCAGGAGGCAGGCGTACCTGGGTGAGGGCACAGCAAACAGACATGATTTTTATCCGCTGCCTGCTGTTCTGTATAACAACATTAGCATACATCTGACTTGCTTACACTCCTACTCCAATAAACGATCAAAGGTCTGTGTCCCCAGGAACCCGCCACACCACTGTCAAGAAGACAGCTCTCAAACCTCCTTCCTTTATGATGTGTTTGCCCAGGCCTGTGAACCCTGAACACTTCCACTTGAGTCCAACTCCCAGCTGGGGCGAGCACAGCCAAGCAGAGACCGGGCAACAGGTCCCAGTGGGGTCTCCTCCACACCAGGGCACAGTGGGTATTGCTCTGCAACACCACAGTCCCAAACCTAAATTTGGACCCACCCTTCTGGGACAGGCAGGAGCCAGGTTAAGAAGGGTTTCTCACACACTGAGGCAGCAGCCCTTCTAGCTGATTAAGCAACAGGCTCCAAAGGGGAATCTGAAAAATGCTCCAGGGCGCGGGGGTGGAAGCGGGAAGCAGGATAATGGAGCAAAAAAATCACGGTCTCGCACAGCTGTCTTTTTTCCTTATCTCCCCCCCCAACACACACATACAAGTGTGCACAGAAAACCTGGGTGGAGGATAGCCAGAGAGTAACAAACTGGATTCATGGTCATGGGGCAGGACACACATCCCACTCCCTCAACAACTGATCCAGGAGTTCAAACACCTATCACATTTGCTTCTACTTCACACCCATACCCCCACCATCTACAGCTTCCACCCTTATAATATGATCTTCAGGTCTACTGTTACAAAAAGAAAGACAATTTTACATATAAAATATATATTCTTCTATGTTAAATTTATATTACTCCCTATACATTATTTATATGTGTAAAATTTAAGCCATCCCTCCTTTCCACTCCCCCCAGCAGGCTTAACCCCCCCAGCCCTGCCACTCTTCCTGCACTCTACAGCCAAGGCAGCATTCCCAGGGGCTGCAAGGCAATCATTTAGTTAAACCATTTAGTTTTCCATAAGGGATTAACACACATACAACCTCAAAGCGAGTGTGTGCTCTGCATGAGCGTTTGCATACGTGAATATCCAATACTACACAGCCTCAGAAAAATAATAATACTATCCAGCCATCAGCGCCGCTTCCACAAACACACCATTTTGCACCAGCCCCTTTTATATAATATAAAATACCCACGTACAGGCACAAAGGCCATTATATAAACACACGATAAGAGTTGATATCACACTGCTGTGCCAGCAACGATGGCGACCAAAAACGCAGGGACCATCTTGGGAGTGGGGAGGGGGGGGAAGGGCTGGGGGACAGGAGGGCCACCTCTGTCCCACCCGAGGGGGTCGGGAATGAGAAGATGCCCTGCCTAGCAAAGGCCACGCAAAACCAAACCCACGGCTCCATAATGGAGGCTGCCGATCCCAGCACTGTTCCGGTGTTCAGGGGAAGTGTGGGGAGTGGGGGCTGCTTCGCCCATAGACCACGGAGGCTTTTTACACGGCTTTTTTATTTAATTTCGTGGAGGGGTGGGTATAAGAAGGAAATAAAGGAAGAGGCTGGCAAAACAGTAATTTGAACTGGTTTAAAAACGGGATGGAAAAAAAGAAAAAAGAAAAAAATATTGCATTTTGATTGAAATGCAAAACACCAAACCCCTCCAGACCCTTTCACACTTACAATAAGGAGAGCAGCAAATAAGATGGGGGGAAGAGAAGAAACCCCACGCACAGAGCATTTGGATTACATTT
>VXBX01002369.1:1627810-1699365 GCA_013400415.1 Scytalopus superciliaris | reverse complement strand
TTATTATTATTATTATTATTATTATTATTATTATTATTATTATTATTACTGTTTTGAGAAAAGGAGCCATCAGATAGGGCAGCCCCAGCCCATCTTCCTGAAGGGGTGTGATCAGGCTGCTCTGTACCCTTCTCCCTTTCTGCAAGGCACTGGGGATGGCTTTAGGCAGCAGTGTGAGCTTCTCAAAGCCTCTGTGAGAGTATGTGCAGCCCAAGGGGAAGAGGAACAACCCTGGGGCTCAGAGACACAGCCCTCTCTGTGTCTCTTTTAGGAACAGCAGGAGTAAAGCAATGGAGAACTGAGAAGCCACATTCAGCCTTTAGGGAGATTTGCAGGTCAGACCAAATGAAATACAGGATTGGTCAGGTGGGAGGCAATGCAGCTGTAAAATTACTTGTATTTGGGAGGCTGATTGAAGGAGATGATGGATACAGACATGCAGATCCCCATTCTTCTTTTAAAAAAGGCCAAAATGTTGATTATGTGAACTACAGGCTGGTCAGACTCATTTGAGCCCTGGAGTAGGTCCTCTTGAAACACATTCCTGGGCACATAAAGGAGAAGACGGTGACTGGCAACTGTCAGAGTGAATTTACTGAGGCTAAATCATGCCTGAACAACCTGATCACCTTTGATAAAATGACTGGATTTATGCACGAGGGGAGAATATCGAAGTCATTTATCTCCAATTCAGCCAGGCTTTCAACACTGTCTCCACAATGTTCTAGTATCCAAGTAAGGTGGTGTTTTCTCATTAGGTGGACAAGCAGATGGGCAAAAAATGTTTGGCTAGTCAGGCACAGGGAGTAGTTAATTGTTAATGAGTTGTACTCTATCTTCAGTCTGGTACCAAATGGGGTGCCTCGAGGGGCTGTCCTGGGATCTGTCCTGTTTAACATGGCTGCTGATGACCTGGAGAAGCTGATGGGGTGCACTTCCACCACGCTTTCAGGTGACACCAAGTTGGAGGAGAAATAAGTCAACGTGCATGAGGGCAGGGCTGCCATCAGAAGGACATAAGCAGATGGGAGGGGTGGGCCTGCAGGTACGCTGGGAGTTCAACAAGTGCAAATGCACAGCTCTGCAGCTGGGAAGGAAGCCCGGCCATGATATGGCTGGGGACCTGATAGATGCTGAACAGCTGTGTGGAAAAGGACCTGCAAATCTTGTTGAAATACAGAGCCAAGCTCTTCACAGTGGTGCATGGTGGGAGGATGAGAGGCAAAAAACACGAGCTGGAAGAAGAGAGGTTCAGCTTGAATATAAAGAAAATCATTCTGTCCTCAAAGGCAGTAAAGTGTGGGGAAAGGTTGCCCAGAGAGGCTGTGGGGTTTCCATCCTAGTACTTTAGAAGACTAAATAAAGCTCTGAGCGACCTCATTTGACCTCTTTGCTGACCCTGCTTTGAGCAGGAAGCTGGACTAGAGCTGTTCTGGGGTCTCTTTCACTCTGAATTATCCTTCAGTCCTGTGATGTGCAGCGCCCCATTTGTGTACAGTGTGTGTCCATGGCAAGTGCGAGCTGCAAGTCTGAGTCCCATGCGAAGGGTGTAGGTGCTGGGGGAGAAGGTATCACAGATACAATGGGTGATGGGTGAGGAGCACACCATGGCAGGGGAACAGCAGTTGCCTGTGACAACTGTGCCGGTTTTGTGCGTTCCGGTGAGCTCACCGAGCGTCACGTGCAAAATGAGCTTGCAAGGAGTTTGTGATGTAAGCAGTGGGAGCACGGATGCATGTGCCAGGGGAGAGAACATGTGGCTGTAGTAGTGAAATGTGTGTGCAGCGTGCAGACACTGCAGGCTGGGGGGGGAGAGGGGGGGAGCGGTGTTTGTGTGGGCTTGTAAATCACAGCAGTGCAAACCGGTAGTAGCTAAAAAGCCTCCCAAGTATGAGCACCTCCCATGCGGACTCTGGGGGTGAAGGAACGGGACGTAACACAGGCGGTTATGAAACCAGCTGGCCTGGTGAGAATAATTCACATACTGCTGTGGGAGGGACAGGAGAGATAAACAATGCACTGGAAGACGGGAGGGCAGGGAGAATGGCTTAAAATCTGTCTTCCCGACATGCCCTGGTGGATTAGTTCAGCATGTCAGCCCAGCTCCTCTTTAATTCTTATGCAAGGGGTTTCTGTGGAAGGGACAGTCTGTCCTCACCAGCTGAACATCAGGCACAGGGCACCGATTAACAAAAGGCCATCTCACCACCCGTCCCACACAGCGAAGGGTGAGAGGCAGCTGGGACTCATTCCCTGTGAGAACTGAGTTTGTGGATTTTCATTTCTGCTTCACATCATGCTGTTGCTCATCAGGGACTGAAAGATGTGCTCATCTGAGCCTGCCGTGGCCTCCTATTCACTTCTGGCTGTGATTTGGAAGTGCTGATTTGTATCTGTAAGGCCTCACATAGGCTATTTTGGGGGCAACTCCATAGCCCAGCAGCTCCCAGTTCCTACAGCTGGATGTCTAGAGGCCAGGGGTGTCTGAGTTGGGAATATGCATGGCACTCGGTCTGTCAGAACTGCTGCTTGGAACTGTAGGCAGTGGTAGAAAGGCAATGGTCATTGTGTATGTACCTAAGGAAGTGCAATGTCCTGGCAGTGGCCTCACTGCAGCTGCAGGTGCAGGATGGGCAGAGAGTTAGTCTAGGAACTGCTCCTGGTTCCTTTATCACTTGCATTGTCCTCAGTTGTACAGGGAGGTGACAGATTAACATCCCACAGTGGAAGGTTAATTTTGTCATTCTGCCACTGACTGCTTTGTGATCTTGGGCAAGTCACTTTGCCCAGCTGTCAGTTTCTTCTGCCCCCTTTGCTTGTTTTCTGGTTGAGAACAGAAGCTGTCCTTTCTCTTGTGATTGCAGCAGCAAAAAGAATGGAGCCATGGAAGATGTGAGGATTCTGGAGGCTTCTCCATGGGACACATCATCAAATAATTACAAGGACTCAGAAAATCCCATGTTTTTCACAAATTACTCTTGCATTTTAACAACAGACAATGCATTTTGAGCTCATGAGACCATCTGACTTCCACAGGAGAGCTGTCTCAAACAGAGCTGCAGGGAACATGCAGCTTAATCCAGCCAGTATAATTCCATCAGTGCACCTTGTACCTCCTCTGCAGCAACCACTGTCAGCTGTTCTCACCCTGACTTGTCTCTTCTGACCTCAGACTACTCTGTCCCATCAGCACCCACCAGCTTGCTGAGCACTGCTGGCTTCTTGGGCACTCCAGGGCACCCTATTATTTAACCCTGCCACCCTGGGTGCAGCCAGTCACTCTGTGTCTGCAGCTCTCTGCTTGAGCTGTTTTCCATCACAGCTCTTCCCCACTTTTCCCACAGCCTCATGCAACACTGGGAGGGTCACATAAGTTTCTCTATTCAAGGCAGCCTCTTTGATGGTGAGTCCAACACTGTATGCTGGAAAGCAAAAGGCACATGGTATGACCCAGCAGCCTGGAGCTAAATGATGGTTCTGCTCTGCTTACATTTAATCAGATCCTTCTGTGTGGTACCAAGTGTTCTGCTATAGGTCTGCCTTGCCCATCATGTGCTTGCACCCACTCTCCTACTGATTCATTATTCCATCCCTGAGAGAAGCACGTGCAGGCTGCAGGTCATGTTATATATATCTTCAAAGTCTTCTCTGGAGTTCCTGCATCAGCTTGTCCTCCTCTGTTCAATACCCCAGGAGTGGTGTGCAGGCCAGTGTTGGGGCCCTGATAGACACACGGAGGCTTTTGCTGGGTGAGCATCTAATCACCTGTCAGGAGCAATTTCAAGCTCCTTATTCTCTTGGTTGCCATTTCTGTAACAAGGCTTTGTGCCCTACAGGCCCTCAGCTGACTCTTTCAGTGACTGTAGCGCTGGGACATTCAAAGAACTCTATCGATGTGCCATAGCCAGGGACCCAAATATTAACAGGTCCCAGGTTTCAAGACATGCTATTTCAAATCTGGGGCCAGCACCAAAATAATCCTGCTAATTTCAGAGGCAGAAAAAAAAAAATAAAGCTCAAATATCCTGTGTGTCTCAGACTATTTCAAGATGGTGTTTGTGTTCATCCTGAATTTCTTTGCAGGCATCAGCACAGTGAAATCACATCACTCCACTTTACCTCTTTTTAGGCTGACCTGACTTTGGCAGTGAGTCATGGGGTTGTGTGCCCCTTCCCAGAAAGCAAAGGCATTTCCCACACTAAATGCTCCCTTCTGGAGGGGACATGGTCAAAGGTAAGCACTATGCTGATAGCCCACTGCTCTGATGGTGTCCCTTTCCCCAGAAACTGGAAGAAGCCCATGAGCTGAGGCTCCTTAGAGTTTGCAAGCCAGGCTGCTGTTAGCTAATATCCCAAGGGGGTATGAAAAGGTTGGCTACCTGAAGAGCTCCCAGGGCATTGCAAACCCTCTATCTGATAGCCCTCACACTGTGACTTCCATGCAGTTTCACTACCCCTCTTCCACCATGGGAACATGCTGGCCCATGGCATGGGAGAGGCAGCAGCACCCTGCTAGAGCCATAGACTGTATGTGTCCCATCGAGGGACTGAATAATAGGAAAAAAGGGAGCAAATCTCATACATTGAGCACAAACAACCAGGCAGGGCTGAGAGACAACTGAAGGACAAGCAGGCAGCAAGGTGGCAACCAGAAGGACCTGACTGAACAAAGGTCATCCCAGGACTGGCATGGCTTTGTAGGCTTCTCCCCAAGAAGAAATCAAAATGGTAGCACATATCTGAACTATTTTCAGAGTCAGTGGCTGCTCTGTGAGTGCCATGGCCTGGCCATCAGGTGGGCTGACCCTTATTGCAGGTTATGGGGTGCAGCGTTGGTGGGTGCTGGTCCTCTCAGAGCCTAGGGAAGGTTTAGTTTGGACAGTAGGAAAAATTTCTTCACTAAAGGGTTGTCAAGCACTGGAACAGGCTGTTCAGGGAGTAGTGGAGTCACCATCCCCAGAGGTATTTAAAAGACATGTAGATGTGGCACTCAGGGACATGGTTTAGAGGCAGACACGGCAGTGCGGCGTCGGCTGGACGCGGTGACCTTAGAGGTCTTTTCCAAGGGAAGCGATTCAATGATTGTGTGACGCCGGGACCCGCGGGGATGCCAGCCTTGCTTTCAGCTCTAGATGGTGCTCTGAGGCCAGGCAATGCCCGGGTTTCTCCAGGCCCGCAGTGCCACTCAGTCCCTGCGCCGCGTCCTGCGGGCGGAGACGCGCGGCGGCTGGCGGGGGCAGGACCTCCATCCACCCTGCTGACCATGGCAAGAGCAGGAGCCTGTGTAGCCCCTCCAAGAGCTGGCTGCCATCTCAGCTCCCCCCGATGTGACGCCCCCCGGCCGTGGGACCCCGTGCCGCAGGTGGCTGTGTCAGACAGACCGCCCCCCGTGTCTCCCCATCGCGCCGCTGTCCCCTCTATCAGCCCCAGCGAGGCTGCCCCAGCCGGCCCTGTGCCACCCCCTGCTTTCAGCATCCCAGCAGGCTGCTCTCTCTGCTCCCCTGCTCCTGCGCATGCAGCAATAGACCGTCCCGGCTTTGCGGATTTAGCGCAGGGCCGGTGCCTGCGGGGTTTTCCGATAGTGATGCTCCATTAGAGCCCAGCTCTGCTCTTACCACAGGCAATGCCAAAGTCCCATTGACTTCGCGGGGGCAAGAGCAAAGCCCTTAATGGCCTGGGAACGNTTTTTTTTTTTTTCTTTTCTGGGTTTGGGGGGTTTTTTTGGTAACATTTAAAATCATGACCACTGTCCAAAAGCTGGGCGAGACCTCGGGCCCTCCTGCAAAAGCCAAGGAGAGATGCTAAAGCTCAAAGCAAACAGAGGAGGCATTCTTGCAGAGGACACGAGCCTGCACATAGCTGCTGGGGCAGTGCCATGTGCCCTTCTCCACTCCTGGGCAAAACCTGAATGAAACCATGCTGTTTGAAAACTAAGCACAGACATTTCCAACACCATTTCCTAATCATGGAAATCCAAACCCATTTTCTCCCCAATTGAGATTATTGTTGTGTTTCTTGAAAATATTTTTAGTTGCAGTGTGTATCACAATGTTTTGCTGAGCAAGTTTTGTGTGAGTTGAAAGGTGCCAATGATGATTTCTTTTCAAAAGGGTTGTCCAAAAGTGTCACCAAAAATAAAACATGAAACAAGTTTCTCAAGTGTCATTTCAAACAACAACGTTCATTTGAAAGCTGGCAAGAGTGACAACAGCATGGTTAGTTTTCATGGGGTAGAGGATCTGAACCAGTGCCTGGATCTTATTCATAGGGAAAAAGTCCTTCCTCTCCCCATTATATTTCTGGTATTTTAATAGCTTTCAATAATGAGCCAAGTAAGAAGTTCAGAAGTAAGTCAGGAAAGAAATATAGATTGTGGTCAAATAAGCAAAGAAGCAGTGTCTTCCTCCTGAAAAGCAAGCTGCCAGCCCCTTGGGATTAGAGGCAGGTCCTGGGGAAGTGGTCCCTCCATCAGATCCTGGAGGAGGGACGAAGCCCGGGGACATCATACTCTCTTATGCAACAGAGGTATCTTCTCTGGAGAGCACAGGGCAAGGAGGTGTCATCTACCTGACAGGTGATGTTCCACATACTGTATGCAAAAGGTAAAATACTAGGTGTATTAATGATTATGAATGGCTTGGAGTGCTGATTTGCAGCATCCTTAAAAATGTCGACCCTTCCCTGTAGCAAAGAACCTTCAAGATGGATTATCCTGATGGCTTTTTACAGGCTGTGTAAAGGAGTCCCTGGCATACAGCAAGAAGAAGGCATTTGTTGAGATAGATGCTGCTGCTGCATGGCATTTTTGTGTATGTTGTTGGGTGTTTATGGGATGAAGTTGTGGTGTAGAATGGATTATGCCCCCATGTGTGGCACACGCATGTAGGTTCATGCAATGTGTACTTGGGCACAAGTGCTCTCTGATTTTAGTGTGCAGGTACAGAAGCTGTGTATCAGCAAAGCCTGTGGGCATGTGTACAACTTGCAGGAACAGTCACTGGAGTGACTGCACCATGTCCTTGGAGGAGCTTTGTGTGGCAACATCAGCACAGCTGCATGAGGAGTGTCTGATGGGCAGAGATTTACCCATCATCTCTGTTCTCCTGCACTCTGGCTGTTCCTCTCCTTCCCTCTGCCCCGTCCCCTCAGGCCCCTTCTCTCTCCCTTCTCTAAAGCATTGAAAGCTTTCTCCCACTTTTATTGTGAACAGCAGGTAGCTGGATATTCCTCAGTGCCTCAGTGTCTCCTCCACTGTGATGCCAAACATGACATGAAAAGGGCCAGCAGATTCAGACATGGAGAGGGCTGGAACACCAGCATGGCTGCATGATGTTTGTTCCCCCAGCTTTATTGCAACCTTTTCTCATTTTTCCACCAACAGCCACACCAGCTGAAGGGGGGGTGTGGCACTAGTGACCTCTTTGTTGACTCAGCCACTCCAGCTGCACATTCCCATGGCGCTGGTGCATCGTCCTTGCCTGGCATCTCTGGGCACTTGCTCCTTGGTGATGATCTAATGGGATGTGGGCACTTGGTCCCACCAAGCACTGCCATCTGCCTTTGATGGATGCTGTACATCAGTGAGGGGGGTGCCCAGTCTTAAGGGTTCCCTCTCTCCTAAAGGCCACCACCCCAGCCTGTGTCCTGAATGCCCGTGTCCTCGCACGCAAAGTCATTCTCTCTCGGTCCATTAGCTTGTTTCCACTGCCATGGCCAGTGGCAGGCACCCGACTCTGAAAGCTGTATTAAAAGCCAGGTCAATACCAGCCCCTGCTTATTCCCTCAGGGGAAAATAAGTAAATAATGAAAGAAGGGAGTGACTTCATTTCCTAAGCCAGCAAACCTTTGAAATTAGCACTGAGAGAGGCACCCCAGCTCCCGAGTGGGGAGCATTGGAGCTCTAAGGAAAGGCAGCTCTGCCTCAGCACTGGCCATTTGAAATTTGGTGTATCCAGCATTTCAGCAAAGGCTCTGAGGCAAACTGCTCTGGCAGTTGGGCTCTGGAGCTGAGGATTGCTACAGAGCAAGGAAGAGGCTGAGGTACTTAATGCCTTCTTTGCCTCAGTGTTTAACAGTGAGACAAGTTGCCCCCGGAGTACGCAGCCCCCTGAGCTGGAAGGCAGGGACAGGGAGCAGAATGCAGGCCCCATAATCCAGGAGGGAATGTTCAGGGATCTGCTACACCACTTAGACACTCCCAAGTCTATGGGGCTGGATGGGATTCACCCAAAGGTACTGAGAGAGCTGGCAGAAGAGCTCACCAAGGCACTATTCGTCACTTACCAGCAGTCCTGGCTAACCAGGGAGGCCCCAGATGGCTGGAGGTTGGCCAGTGTGAGGCTCATCTACAAGAAGGCCCAGAAGGAGAATCCAAGGAACTACAGGTCTGTCCTCCTGACCTCAGTGCCAAGAAAGATTATGGAGCAAATCACCTCGCCATCACACAGCACGTGCAGCACAACCAGGGAATCAGGTCCAGCCAGGATGAGCTTGGGAAAGGCAGGTCCTGCTTGAGCAACCTGATCTCCTTCTATGACAAGGTGACACGCTTAGTGGATGAGGGAAAGGCTGTGGGTATAGTCTACAAGGAATTCAGTAAAGCCTTTGACACTGTCTCCCACAGCATTCCCCTGGAGAAACTGCCTGGCTTGGATGGGTGCACTGTTCGCTGGGTAGAAAACTGGCTGCATGGCTGGGTCTTGAGAGTGGTGGTGAATGGAGTTACTCCAGTGAATGGAGCAACCTGGGCAAGACAGCTGTTCCCTCGCAGAATCTACATCCTGGGATGAGAAATGGCCGTGTCTGAGTCTAGACACCTTTTATTAATCTATCTGTGCTCTTTCTCAAATGCACTTCCACACTACCTCACTTCCTCTTTTCCCCTTCCTCCTCTGCCACCTGTTGTGTTTGCTTCTTCCTCTCAGTCCTGCTATTTTGTTCCTTACACTTCTGCTTCTTCCCCTATTCCTGTTGCTTCTTGAACCAATTCCAAATTGATATCAAGATGCTGCTTTTCTGCTTTGTAAGTCAGGAATTGGGTGGGACATAATTTCTTCAGCCATTTTCCCCCATAGCACAACCACTGAGTGCCCAGAGCAGCTTCCTGAGCTCCCTGTTTGTCTTTCTGCCCTCATCTCATCTGCAATTTTGAAAGGGCGATTTTGCTGCTCCTGAAAGAAAAAGGCTCACAAGGTTTTCACTCCTTTTGTGAAATGACAGCAAAGTGATGTTACAAGTCTAGCTTTGGTTGATGTCCTCCCTCATTTCCCCTCTACTTGCCTCTACCAAAAAGAGAGGCTTTAAGGATTTTTTATGAGTTTTTTGGGCCTTCCATCTAGACCAATGTCTCGCACATCTCTGCCTCTTGATCAAGCATATCTAAAACCCTTTCCTGGGCAAAGCTCTTATTATCTCCAAAGCAAGCAGGATTTTTTAACCCACCCTACTGGTAATTTTAATGCCAGTAATTCCCTCCATACATACATTTTGTATGACCTTCTCCCTGAACAAATTCTCTGAGCCTCTTATTGTGGGTCTTTATCAGAGAGGCCCAGAACAAGGGAGCCCTTGGGGTGGAGCATCCAGGCTCCAATCCTATACAAACAGCAAATACCAGCACTAATAACCCTCATCAATCTCTATACCAGGCTACAGCCATGGGGTCTGTCCTTTGCTTCGGAACCTCCCCTTGGAATATTAGACTTTATTAAAAATAAATAGTTACAAATTCAGTTTTACAGCTGATGGCATCAGGGAGAAGAACGGAGGAGGTGAAAGGAGCAAGTGGAGGGTCTGCTGTCCAGTCAGGTCACTTGTCTGTCATCCCAGCTGTGCTGTGCTGTGCTGGGGAGCAGTCTGAGTGTGGCAAGCACTGGGCCCTGCCTCCTCCAACAGGTGTTTCAGGAGAGGAGCAGGATGTGTTTTTCAAGAGGATTGGGAGAACTGGGTCTGAGTCTGTGGAGCTGAACTGCTTCTAGAGGTGACAGATACCAAAAGCCAAGGAGAGTGCAGAGTAGACTATGTAAAGCATCCTTGTCTCCTAGCTTTGCATTTGCAGTGGAAGAATATGGATTTCATTTCTCCTTCTGTTTTATATACAAAGAAAGAGTCATGTGCAACAAGCAACAAACATGCAAATAAACCCCACTCCCTCCAGGAGTCCTAAGCTCTCCCTTCCATCCTCTTCTGGTCTGTGCTTAGGTAGTGCTCCTCTCCTAGTGACAGCTATGACCCTTGACAGCCATGGGGCCTACCCATGTTGAGAGGGGACAGAAAGTCTGCTGTTGCCTCAGCAGCAGAAGCACTTGTTGCTGATCCCAGTCTGTGTGTTGAAGGCAGGGACTCCTGTCACCTCTCCAGAGACAAGAAACCAGGCCTGCTGTTTCCCTGTCTCTGGGCACAAGCTGCATACCCAGGAAGAGTAGTGTATCTTCACTCCTCTTCCAGGCAGTATGACTTCGTGGGAAGGGGAGTGGTATATCAGAGCAGCTCCAGGCCTTGATGTACTCAGGGGCTGAGAGGCAGTCATGGGAGGCATTGTCTGCTGGTCAAGGGACTTATCCAGTGTACGGGTGCAGAACAGAGGAGACTGTGGGCAATGGGTACGGAACGGGGAGGCTGGAGGAGTTAGATGGCTGACTCCCTGCGGTATGACATTGTATCTAGAGGCAGAGTTGCCTGGAGCCGCTCCAGGTCCAGGTGGCTTCCAAAATCCATCATCTGGATGATACCTCCCTCCTCCTTGGAGCTGCCCCCTAACACCACACCTACTTCATCATCATCTTCATCTTCATCCTGACTGACAAGTGCCAGCTCGTTCTCATAGCAGAAGGCACTGGGAGGTGGGGGAGAAGGTAGGATAGTCATCTTGCTTTCTTGTAGCTCCCGGGCTGAGCAGCGAGGTGTGCCGGCTACCTCGTAGGTCTTGTGAAAGCGCGAATAATCCACTTTGTAGTGGTTTTTCTCCTCAAACACAACCGGTTCAAAACGATGACCCCAAAGGATTTCACTAGCAAGGTAAGAGCTTCGTGCCTGTGTGGTCATGGCTGTGGCTTCCACCATCCCCTCCAGAATAACCACTATCTCAAAATTCTCCGTCTCCAGCTCCTCCTTGCCAATCCCATAGAGTGGACTCTCCTCATCAATCTCATGAACAATAATAATAGGTGAGACCAAAAATATACGATCAAGACCCACATCATAGCCCACATTCAGGTCCCGCTGGTCCAGGGGGAGGTATTCCCCTTCCTCTGTCATGTAGGGCTTGATGAGCTGGGCTCGGACATGGGCCTCCACGATGTGACTCCTTCTCAGATTGCCCACCCTCCACATGAGGCACAGTTTTCCATCCCGCACAGAGATGACTGCGTGGTGACTGAAGAGGAGGGTCTGGGCCCGCTTCTTGGGCCTTGCCATCTTGGCCATGATAGTGCCAATCATGAAGGAGTCAATAACGCAGCCCACGATGGACTGGACCACAACTGCCATGATAGCCAGCGGGCACTCCTCAGTCACGCAGCGGAAGCCATACCCGATGGTTGTCTGTGTCTCCACTGAGAAAAGAAAAGCCCCTAGGAAGCTGTTCACGTGCATGATGCAGGGCTTTAGGAGAGAGGGACTACCTCCCACTGCCGGCGCATTGAGGTCCCCATGGAAGAAAGCGATGCACCAGAAGAGGAAGCCAAAGAAGAGCCAGGAAACCAGGAAGGCAGCCGAGAAAATCATAAGCATGTACCTCCAGCGAGTGTCCACACAGGTGGTGAAGATGTCAGCCATGTAGCGCTGAGACTTGTTGCTCAGGTTGGCAAAGTAGACGTTGCACTGGCCATTCTTCTTCACGAAACGGTTGCGGTGCTTCCGCCGGGGAGCGTGGCCCTTCCCATTCCGGCTGTGCCCGTTCATGCTGCCCAGTGCAGAGACCTTGTGTCCATCCTCTTCAGTTGAGACAATGCTGTACCTGGGAAGAGGAGAAACAGGCACTGCCATCAGAAGTATGTGAAGAGTAACAGCAACCACTGAGACAGCAAGGGCAGGAGGTGTGGGTGCCTCACAGGGTGAGAATACAACTCTGTTGAATTTCACAACAGCATGTTTCACTGGTTATTGCACCATGATGCCTCTCTGACCAAACTGGTGGAGGTCAGATGCAATATTTGCTGAGTCTTGCTGCCAGGAGGTTGTATCTGACAGGGCAGTCCTGACAGGGCAGCAAAGCTTGTAGCTCTGTGGTACCTTTGTGGTCAGAAGGGATACAAGGCTTTGAAACCTGACAGCAGCTGGGATAGCCAGGAAGCCTGGGACCAGGCACCCACAGCCTGGCCACATTTTGGCCCTGGTATTATACAAAGCTGGGAGCTTCTATTTTCTCCTCTGCTCTGCTCACTGATTTCACGGTGTGTGTGGTGACAATGTTTATACACTTCCTGCACTCAGGACAATTCTGTTGCCACAGCAACACGTGTGTCTTCCAGCATCCTGCATCTGAAACCAAAGGTGTAATTTGGAGATCAACAGTCAAAATGCTGGCAGTTTCCTTGGCAGAAGCTACACACACACTTTCTGGGAG
Organism: Scytalopus superciliaris; assembly: GCA_013400415.1. Lineage (NCBI taxonomy): Eukaryota > Metazoa > Chordata > Aves > Passeriformes > Rhinocryptidae > Scytalopus > Scytalopus superciliaris. Next base: position 1,686,800 of record VXBX01002369.1, on the reverse strand, counting down.
ACATTTGCCCCTCTGGCTGCCCTCCCTTGCTGCACCTCACGTGATGCTGAGACAGTTGCAGATACCTCTTGAAGATGTGGTGACAGAAGATGCTCTGACCACCGAGGAAATTGAATGAGTGCACTGAACTACCAAAACCACTTTGCCCTCATGCCTGCTGAGCTGAAGTCTCACAGGACCCTGGGAGTATCTCCCTCCCAACCCCACAGTGTCGACATGTCAGCTGGAGTCCACCAGCATGGGCTTCAAGACACCCGTCCACATCTCACAGCGGGACAAGCTCTGGTGGCTGGAGTTGTAATTCCTGGGGACATGTGGCAACTACAGCACTGCTGGAATCTGGAATTTCTGGTCCAGCACTATGCAGTGCTTTGCTTCTTCTCCATAGTATTCCCCCAAGCACTGCCCCTGTGTATGGAATGTTTTGGTTTGAAGAAGAAGAGAGGAGTCATACCTTGGAACAGGAAAGGGAAAGCTCCTGACAGGCATTTTGAGAAGAATAGACTAGAAGGCAGAAGGTAGGGCCTGAGGGCCCAGATGAAAAGAATCAGGCCCCTCAGAGCAGCAGTAGCCCTTGACGGGAGCATTACTCACCTGTTGACTCGGATGCTGCCCATGGCTTGCTGTATCATCAGATGTCAGGGGGCCACAGGAGCTGGAAGGGCACAGGAACTCATGCAGCGACATTCACATGAGACTGTATAGCTCCGGGTTTCAGCTCTGGTGAGCTGGGACTGGCACTGCCATTGCAAGTGCTCCCGGGCATGTGCCTGGCAGAGAAGGACAGAGCAAAACCCAGTCAGAGCCTCCCCTGGCAGCACCCATTCCAGTCCAGAGCAGTGGGCACAGGGCTCCCAGCCTTTGCTCAGGATGGGTCTGGAGGTCTCCACAGGGCACTGTGCCACAGCCTGACTTGGGCAGGTGAGGAGCTGATGGATGCAGACTGGGCTGCACAGCCAGCAGCCACCACCTTCCCCAGCACCTACTGCCAGCAGAGGAGCAGAGCTGGCTGGTCACTGCTCTCCAGACCAAGGGCACAACAGCTGAACAGCTCACAGGGCCCTTGCCCTGAGCCATTATATTAATATCAGAGCTTACACCAGGACAAGAGCTCAGCCAGGCTAAATACCTTGTGCACAAGGGCTAACACAGCATGGGCATGCACGGCAGCCCCCAGGAATCCCCGTCAGCCCAGCCTGACCCAGAGGGAATTTACTTCCAGGGTGTGCAGAACATCTCCCCTGTTTCAAAGAAAAGAAGAAAATTAAGGGGTAGAGCCAAAACCAAGAACTGATGGGAAAAAAGGGCTCAGGGGTAGCCAAGGAGAAGCTGGTTAGAGCAAACAAACCTTGTGGCATGCCCTGTGTACAGCATCCAAGGAGCAGCTCAGCAGCAGAGTCCTGGGAGGGTGTTCAGTAGATGTTATGTCCCAATCCAGTCCTCCCAGAATGGAAAAATGGGGAAACCAAAGACTCAAGAGCTCACCTATCTGTCTGCCCAGAGCTGCTGGGAAGTGAAATGCAGTGAAGGGGTAATGACTCACAGATTAGGAAGGGCTTTGTACACCCATGCTAATCCTGCTCTGTAGCCTTTGGATTACAGCGGCCAGTGCAGAGTGTGGGATGTAGGCAGAGCCAGCTAGTTTGCTTACTCCCAGCCTCACTGATGAGCAACCAGTGGTTGCCAGATATGGGACAAATCCAAGGGTTTGGGGGTCAAATCTAAGGTTCAGAGCTGCTTGCAAGTGGTCACGCATGAATAGGAGAGAGGAACAGCAAGTGACATCTAGGATGGAAAAGCTGGTGAGAACCATCAGTGCTGCAGAATGGGGCTTCATGTGGCTAAGGGAGCCCACCAGACCTTTCCCCAGTTAGGAGCACAGACTGGAAAACCAGACATCACCTCTGATGGGATGAAGTGTAACCAGCAGTTTCTCCTCCTGGTTACTGAGGCAGTTTAAGCTCTGTGGCAACACAAACATCATTGTTCACATCAAGGAGAAGACAACAACCTTGTAATCCACAACTCACCTTATAGATGTAAAAACGAGCAGCTGCACAAAATTTCCCATCAGAAAAAAGCACTATGGCACTGAACTCTGCCAGCTCCCACCTCCTCACTGCCCTAGGCTTTAGGGAGGATCAGTCTGGCCAGATGAAGGAACTTCTGCTGTGCAGATGGGTGAACATACAGCAGAACCTGGTGTTGGTAACCTAAATTAATCAGAAATGTTGATGTGATGAAGAAAGGTCACTTCATGCCCAGAGATGATCCTGATAGGGTAAGACTAAAATGTAACTCCAGTGATTACATGATGTTTGAACTGCAGGGTCCCACATGAATTTGGAAGGTGACAAAGGCGGGCAGTTTAGGTACACCCCTCTATGCCAACCCCGGCCAGGAGAGGAAGGGCATCCTCTCCAACCGGCACCTTCCTTAGCCAGCCCGCATATGCCAAGCTCATCCTTAGCCAGCACTGACACTGATACTCAAGAGAAAGTGCTGCCACAGGGCACATGTAAGTGCAGTGTTTGCTGCTGGTTTCGTAGCACCTGGACAGAGTATCAGCAGCTAAAGTCACACCACTGCCTGCAACTGATCACAAGGAAAGCATCTCCACAAGGGATAACAGCTACCAGTCTGAGCACACACATTTGAGAATGGAAAAGCAAATGCTTTTATTTATAGCAAATGGCTGCAAGTAGGAGACCCATGGTCTCAGCCCATACACTCATCCACGGAACTCACGCAGAAGAATTGCACTCAGATCTTTTTCTGCTTACAATTTGAAAATTTTGCTGGTAGGTTCAAGGACCTCAGCAATAACGGGTAGAACCTTCATTCCTGAGGCAGGAGCTGCCTGATGGAACCATGTGTGCCCATTATGAGCTTGTGGGGGTTTTGCTAGGTGAAGTCTAAGTTGGCCTTCACTGTTTCCAGGCAGGTCTGCTCTCAGGTTTCTTTTCTCCAGGTTGGAGCTCTCCAGCTGTCCTTGGAGAAAAAAGATCTTCTGCTTCAGCCTCTCCATGTTTGTTTCTGCATCCAGAGCCCGCTGGGTCATTAGCTGGAGATGACTCCTAGTCTGCTGGACTAAGGACTCAAGCTCTTGGACTTCCCACTTCTGTTTGGCCAGGCTTGTCTTCAACTGCTCCTGCAGGCTCGACACCACACACGCCTGGGTCTCTAAGCTGCTCTGGAAGTTCTGAAACATTCTCCTGACCATGGCATTGTCCTCCCTGAGTATGTAATTCTCATACCTGAGCCTGCCATACTGCTCCCTGAACATGTTGTATTCCCCACTAAGCATGACATTTTTCTCCATGAGCACAATGTTGTCCTCCCTGAGGCCCCAGAAAATCTTCCTGAGGAAAAAGTTATCCCGCTTGAGCACGAGGTTCCTTTCTCTGAGCACTTTGTTCTCCTCTCTGATCATGCTGTTCTCCTCCCTGAGGATGCTGTAGGCCAGCTGCAGGGATGGGAACTCCCTGTCCCTGATGGCCTCGTTGTGCAGCATGTGGGGCTCTGCTCCTGCAGTGCACTGTGGATGCCCCACATAAGGATCAATGGCATGGGCCTGTGGGGCAGTAGCCTCCATCCCCAAGTGCTGGTCTGCACTACTCTGGAAAGAGTCGTGGGAGCCACATGGTGCTGTACTGGCTGTTTGGAGAGCTTGTGACCTCTGATGCCCAGGAAAATGTTGGGTCGGGCTGGGCTTCTTATCTCCAGACAAGCTGTCGGACATTACCATGTCTTTGTAAAATGGTTCCTGAAACTCCTGACCTTGCTCCTCAAGCTCCAGTGTGTGCTTGGCCAACCCCACTCGTTCATCTTCCACCATGTTAGAGTGCCTGGTAGTTAGGGAAAATGGGGTGGGTTCTCCCAGATCCTCTGTCTGACTGTCATCTGAGCTGTCATTGCTCTTGCTCTGGGGTGAAGAATGTGCAGAGTACCTGAATTCGTCACTGTCATCGTCATCATCATCATCCTCCAAGCCTTGAGATTCTGGTAAGACCCTCACCCTTGTTCCAGAGGTGCCAGGTGGCCATGACATTTTGCAGGGTGCTCTGGGCTGCAGCAAGTGGGAGAATCCAAATTATCCTCCTGGAGCCCAGATCACACACGCTGGTGGCACTGACAAGGAGTGTGCCACCTTCTGCAGACTCAGTGATTCTTGTGGCAGAAGAGGCATCCACCAAAGTCCCTCTGTCTAGAACAGCAGAGTGTTCAGGAGGGAGTGGAGGACCAGACACACCTCGTTGTCTTGGCTCTGGGGAACAACTGGAACAACCAACATTCCAAGGTCTGTGATGTCACCGAGTTCTGAGTTCCATGGATTCGGAGTGGTCAGGAGTGGGGGGAGGGGGAGGAAACAGTCAACTGCTGTCCTGATTCTGGCTGGGTCTGAGTTAATTTTCTTCCTCACAGCTGATACAATGCTGTGTGTTGGATTCAGTATGAGAATAATACTGATAACACACAGATGTTGTAGTTGTTGCTAAGAGCTGGCTTACTTAAGCCAAGGATTTTTCAGTTTCCCGTGTTCTGCCACTGAGGAGCTGCACAAGAATCCAGGAGGGACCATGGCCAGGACAGATGATCCAAACTGACCAAAGGGATTTTCCATGCCACAAGACATCATTCCCAATATACAAACTGGAAGATTTACCTGGAAGGGACCAATCAGTAATGGGCTGGGCATTGGTCAGTGGGTAATGAGCAATTAGGTTGTGCATCACTCATTTCTCTTGGGTCCTGTTAGTCTCTCTCCCTCTAGTTATTATTACAATTCTTATTATTAATTTCTTGTTTGTTTTTTTTTCTTTCAATTATTAAATTGCTCTTGTCTCAACCAACAGGGTTTACCTTCTCTTTCCAATTCTGCTCCCCACCGGGCCTGTGGGCAGGGAGAGGGAGCCACTGGCTGAGTGGTGCTTAGTTTCCAGCTGAGGTTAAACCACAACAACTGCAAAAGCACTTTTTGACAGCAGGAGGATAAACTATGGTCCTGGCTGCAGAGCTAACTCCAGCTTGGGGATGCTGCCAATGGACAGAGAGCAGGTCATGAAGCCACCTGAGACCTTCAGCATAAAAGAGGGACAGGGACCATCCAGCCCCTGGCAAACCATGTGGGTCAGAGGGGACAATCATGCCCACAGGGTACTGAGACATTGCCAGCAGCAAGGTCAGGCCACTGGCATTTTGGTGCCAGGGCTCACCCTGGACAGAGGCAGGAGGCACCAGCAGTGCTTTGGCCAGAGGCATCGCTCCAAGCCGGATGGCCAGTGAGGGGTCTGCACAGCGGTGCTGACAATCTGATTCATCCCCTGCTGCCAGCTGGCACAGGGAAGTGTTAGTAATACAGAGTGCCACAAACTCAGAGCAGCACGAGCCAGGAGACGAATGAAAATAAACACACTTGCCACTTCCACCTCAACACACCCCTACAGTGCTCGGTGCCACTGAGGAAGGACAGGCAGGCAGGCAAGAAGCCCGGGGCTGGAGACTGCTATCACATTGGGGGCAGCACTCACATTAGCCCCCTGAAGATGCCACATTGGGTCACTGTCTCTCCTTAGCAGCTGGTGGCCCAGGGCCACCACTGACATCCCTGCCTGCAAAATGGATGCCACCAGCTTGGCAAGGCCAGAGGCCCTACCAGGAGCCCAAACCCTACACAAGCATGGTTCAAATGCCTATGAAATGGTTCCATTGCAGCTTGGAAACCTGAAACACAAACTGGATGAAAGGGGGAGGCTCAGAGATGTCTCCAGCAAAAGGGAGTGACATCCATATTCTGAACATGCACTGCCTGTCACATAGAAAAGGGAGTGGAAAGCCTGACCAAGGACAGTAATGTGAATCCCAGAACAAGTCCAGGGATCTTCCTTGGAGCCTGCTCTGCCTTCTGGGACCCCCACATGGAGGAGGAAGCTGTGGGGTCAGTGGTTATTCCTGAGGAGCTGGATGAAAGCACACTGGTGGGTGCAGCATGGGGCAACCTGGGAGATGCAGGATACTGCAGTGCGGAGAGATGTCTCTCCATCCCTCTGCTGCCGTGGCCCTGGTGCATGTGAACACCCATGTGTTTCATGGCCTGAAGAACCCTTCCCAGCACTGTGGGAAGCTGCTCCAGCACAGGCATTATAGCCACTGGCTTGCAGCATAGATGTCAGTCAGGTGGGTCTCCAGGGGCCAATATCCACCACCAGCCTCGCAGTGTGAGCTGCCCTTCCTTCCTTCCTTCCTTCCTTCCCAATGACTTTTCCCCTTCTGTGTCCTAGATTGAGCAATGCTGGGGACACCACCATGGTGCTGCAGTCATCTCCACCTTCCCGTGTGACACTGTGCTCCAGCAGCACAAGCCATCACACCAGCCCACACTGCCACCCCGGTTCTGCTCTGACCCCAGGCACGCACAGGGGGATGGGTTGTTGCTGTCCTTTTCTAAGGGATCTGTGGGCCAGTAAGGTCAAGGCACTCGGTGCTGATGCAATGCCTCCGTCACTCCATCCCCAGTATATGGTGCAGCACCACACACATCCTAGTCTTCCTCCAGCCCCTGCCAGAGTGGATCATATATTGTCAATCCTTCCTTAAATTTGCAGTGGAAGAGTCTCATGAAACAGAACAGAAAAGTCCATGCTGAAGCACTCCCCCACTTCTCTTTTTATAACAACCATATCTGGTGCTCTGGGACGTACACTGTGAACGACGATGATGGAAAAATCCCAGGGTATTTTTACACTCTTAGTCTTTGCTTTATCTGGAGTTGTCTGGCAAATGCTTCCCTCCTGTCTGTGGTCAATACCGCAGCCGCTGGTTGCGCTCTCTTTGTGCCTTTATTCCCCATTACAGGCTGTGTAGCACTGGCTGGCTTTGAGATCAGCATCCACAGACCCATCCTGCCAGCTCGGGCATGGTGACAACGCAGCAGATGAGCTTCTCGCCTCTTGGGGAGTCAGGATGGAAACACCCGCAGCTGAGAGGGGCCCTCTTTGCCTTTTTGCAGAGCCTCGCAGACCCACAGCATTTAGTTTGTCCTCTTCATTCTCTTCGTAACTCTGTCTCTTCTCCTGTTCCTCACAAATATTCCCAGAGTTCGTGCCAGGGCTCATAGGGCAACTCGGTGCCATGGGGCTGTCCTGCCACAAGAGTCAGCGGCCAAGCTCTCGCTCCTCCGTGCCAGCAGGGCTGGGTGCCAAGCGCTGTACGGGCACACACGAAGGCACAGTCACCGTGCAGGAGAGTTTTACCATATTAAAAAGGCAAGTGACATATGGAAGGTGAGGGGAGGAAGCTGTAATCAACTCTATACCATTTTTATATACACACTTCTGCCTTTTCGTTCAATAATTATAAATAGATTAAGTGCCAACAGTCCCCATCTGCCCCTCAAGGCGTGATCCGCTGACCAGTTTCCCTCTCCAAAAGAGGATTTTATTAACACACCTCTGCCTGGTTTATATTTTGGGGTGGAGTGAGAAGAGGGGATGTTTCTACCCCCCTGTGAAGCTCTGGAGCCTGAGGATGGGTAATATGAAAACAAAACAAAATGATTTGAAGTTAAACCATCTCAGTGTGTGACTCAGAGCTATTCATAGCTCCCTGAAGCCAGCTGCAGCAACGGAGCCAGAAGGATTCTGCCCGTATTATTATTCCAATTACCATCTGAATTAAAAGTTTGAGCAGTGATCAGCCCACATGATGATGGGAGGGGGAGAGAAGAAAGCAGAGAGAAGGAGAGAAAGAGTGAGAGGGAGAAAAAACAGATAAAAATGGGAATCACACAAAGGTCCCCAGGATGACAAAGTCGGGAAGAGGCACAGAAAGGTGACAGCATCACCTCCTGCCTGCTCCCACACCACCCCGGTGATCCCTGCTCTGGTTGCACCGTCCAGGCAGCGGCACTGCAAGAACAGCTGCCTGCTCTCCAGGATCTCGGACCAGACAGGGAATACCCCATGGTGGGGCTAGTGGGACTGGCACTGGCCTTCACCCATTCTTCTCTGGCCTAAAAGGATCTGGGGGGACAAGACACAGGGGGTGGGGGTTGGCTGAGCAGGATTGTAAGGAGAGGATGCTGCTGGAGTGGCAGCTGGGGAGAAGTCCCTTCTTTTTCTTGCTGAGTGAGGTAGGTGGGTGTTATTCTTTATAGCTGGCATCACAGGGAAAATTAAATGCTCAGAGGGCCTCTGGCCTTCCCTGCGTGGTTTTTTTTGGCCAGAAAGGAGCAGAACTATTGTGGCAGCCAGAGCACTGACTGTGACCCACCTGCTCCTGAGGAAACACGGGGGCTGATGCATTCCCCAGCACCCTGCCTGCCAAAACCACGCACTAGACCCCGAAGGGCTGGTGCAAAACCCACGATAACTGAAAAACTGAAGGTACTGGGGTGTCCCTGAGGTCCTTACATCCCAAGTGGCTGCAGCACACTCAGGTAGCCTCCTCCAGCTTTCCAGCACGACTGCACCAGTGAAAAGGACATCTCCCCTAATCCCTCCATCCTAAGTACTCCCTTCACTGAGCACCCTGCCCTGAGGGAGCCTTGATGAAAGGCCATTCCCAGCAGCATCCCTGTGCCTCGGCATCTCTGCAGCACAGAGTCCCTGGCCAGCAGACCTGCCCATGCCAGGCCTTTTGATTGTTTTTGGCTTGTCAGAGGACAAGGGTCATTATCAGTGTGCAGGAAAAGGGGGGCAAGGGTGACTCACGTCATCTGCCTGTCCACTGCGGTTGCACTCCTGACAGGGCAGTACATCTGCCAAGCACCCAGCAAGGCAGGTGCCTGCAAATGGGTCAGAGATGATGACAACAGTGACAGCAGCAAAGGGTGAGCAATAACCAGGGCAAAGCCTGCTCTGCACCAAGCCCCCCCATCAACAGAGGTGGCAGCCACTGCCCCACACCTGGCTGCAGCAGGAAAGCTGATTTCCTAGCCTGGCCTGGCTGCTGAGCACTAATTCATCAGTGACAGGCAAAAAAAACACAACCTCCCCTCGAACCCTTTGTTGCTATGCTAACAAGGAGCCCAGTGGAGCCACCATTCTCCTGAGAGGGTCCCAGCTTCTCCCTTTCAGCCCTGTCTGCAAGGCACCAGAAGCAGAGTGAAGGGAGCATCCCAGGTAAGCTGCAAAACACATTCCCGCAGAGAGCAAATCAAGTATTTCACTACAGGTCTGTTGACTTTTATTGCTGCAGCTTGATCTGTCTTGTTTAACAAATGCATCTGGAAGATGTCAAGCCTAAGTGCTGCCCACCTCGTGCAGTATGGAGGACCATTGCCCCTTCCCTCACCTGCCCCCTGGCTCCCCAACATGGCAGGGGCTGCCATCACAGACAGGATCAGACCAGGGGGAGAGCGTTGTGAAGCGGGACATGGTGGCTGCATTTGCACACCACTGCTATGACTGTGATATGCCCCCTGCCACCACCACGGGTTGCTGTTGTACCCCTGCTCACACTCGGTGCTGCCCACAGCTTCTGCCTGGTCACCCCCACACAGACACGAGGCTCTTTCTTGGTGGTGGGAACAACAGGAACAGCAGAGGAGAGGACTTCTGGGGCCGCTGTGTCTAGTCCCCTGGCAGGTACCACCTCTTTGTAATGCCATGGAGCTTTTCAGAGGGATGAAGTGCCTGTCTGTGCAGCCTCTGGGATCCCTGGTGCCCTTCAGCCCCCGCACTCACCGTGCTGCTGGCAGGGCTGATCTATACAGCTCTCACGGGGCTTTACCCTCCCCTATAGCAGAGTCACTTTTGACATCCACTTTCTGTAAGATTCCTTTTAGCTTGTCCCTCTGCTTAAGCAGGCTGCCAGCAGAAAGGGAGCAGGTGAGAGGAGAGTGGAGAGCAAAGCTGAAGATGGGAAAGGAGAACAGGCAGTGGAGAGGCAGCCGGGACAAGGTCAGCAGCTCATTGTGCTGGTGCCACTCACCAGGAAAAGAAGGAGGCGAGGAGGGAGGCAAGGAGAGGTGTCAGGGTCATTTCATTGAACCTTTATAGCAGGGGACAGAATGGGGGATGCTGCCTCCCTTGTTTTTGCACAGCACCAGGCTCCCTCTGAAGTGTTTTGGGAGAAATGTTGCCATAGAAATAAAACAGCCGTCCAGACTGTGAGGGGCAAACCCATTGCCGTGGTGGCAGGGACTGGCACAGGCATGGGCAAAGTGGCTCCAGGAGTCCCTGGCTGGCAGCATGGGGCAGTGTCAGGCTGAAAGGTACCTTGTGCTCCACCCTCCGCTCCCTAATCTCCAATGACAGCAGCAGTGGTGCTGCTGTGCCAGCGTGGCTGGTGCCAGGAGGTCGTGGGGATCTCCTCCCCAAATAAACCAGTGGGAGAATGCCAAAACTGCCCCAGAGGCAAGCTGCCTGCTGCCAGGCTCCCAGGAGAACAGGCACAGAGGTGCATGGGTCTCTGGGTCCACTGGGGCAGGGTCACATTTCAGCCAGTTCCCATCCCTCATCTGCCTGGGCCTTGGCACCACCTTCGCTGCTGGAGAACAAGCCTGAGAGGTCTGAGGGAGAGAACCACAGCAAAGGCAGCCCCTGCTTCTCACATGAAGAATCTTCAAGACCAACCATCCCCATTAAAGTCACCTTGTGAGGGGAGGAAAACCAGTGTCAGTGCCTCCCGGGGCTCCCCATGAGTCCCTTCTGTCCTGGCAAGGGGCACAGAGGCAGCGCTGTCATGGAGCAGGAATTCAGCCTGACTCAGTTTCGCAGCACTGCGAGGCAAGCGCAGACGGCTGCGCTCAGTCCCTGCCATTCACAGAAAAAGGAGCGCCGGCGGGAGGCTGGGAGCCGCGTGGATGAGTAAGGGATCGATTGCTAAGACGCCAGCATCCATCTATTGATTCCTGGCTGCGCTGTCGGGTTAAGCCAACCCCGTGCAATAACGAGACAGGACAGGGGAACTTGCTGAGGGCAGATTGCCATTAACTGCTCCTCTCCGGGTCTGCACTGTCAGTGCACAGCGGGCACAGGTATCCATCGCTGTGCCCTTCTCCCCACTGCTGGCACCCTCCTGTCAGTGATACCGCCCCAGGAATGCAGCTGCTCCCAGGGTGGTGGCCAGTGGCTGAGCTTGGGGGGCGAAGTGGCCAAAGGGGCCAGTGAAGACCCATCCTGCCAGCTAACTCCATCTTTTCCCCAGCCACCTCCTCACTTTCTGGCTTTCCTTGAAAACCATGGCAAGGGGCTCAGAGGGGCAAGGACCACTGCCAGCCCCCCGCCAGCACCACACATTGGGGCACTTGATCTAGGTACCCAAATTGCAGGAGAGACAGAAGAGGAGAAAGGTGGAGGGAAGAGAGCCCCACTAACCTTCAGACCAACCGTCTCCAGCTTATCCTGTCTGTGGCCATCCTCACCATCCCTCCTCTTCCCCACCACCCTCCATCCCTACCAGACTCATGTTTCCTTCCTAAGACACGTTTTCCCCTGTACTTATTATTACTGTCAATGGCTACAAACAGGGGTGGTCACGTGCCAGGGTGTCTCAGGCTTCTGTGGGTGCCACTTCTGATGGTGAATGGAGAAGGGGCACATTCACATCTCCCATCAAGATGTGTTCCCCATGCACCTACCTGTCCCCTCCCAGGCTCTGGGTGACCCCCAGCCCTGGGCTCATCTCCACACCTCCCACCCCTCTGGATGCCTCCTCCCGAGAAGCCAAGGAGGGCACAGAGCAGGGGTAGAGGGTAGTCTTGAGGCCACACCACCTTCACCACACATAACCCATCTGTGCAGCCACTGTCTACCCTTCACAGCACAACCCCCCAGAAGGGGGAATGGGAGAAGGGAGAGGCCTCAGAGCTTCTGTGTGCTTTGCCATGGATGGAGTCAGGACTGGGCAGTGGAGACAGGATCTCCAGGCTCTTGGCAGAGGGATTTGGTTGACTCCAGGTGATTTGCCCACGAGGGAAGGCCTTGTGGGCTAAAGGTGGCACCAGGGATACCCAAAGTGACCTGTCAGCGTCATGCAAACTTGCCTGCCCATTCCTGCTCCAGTGGGGATGCTGACCTTGCCAATAGGGAGTAAAGGCAGAGTTTCTCTGACAGTTTGCTCATGGCTCCCCCCTGAACTCCTTTCACCCAAACCCAGTATCCAGAAGACCCTTTGCACTGTGCCTCTCTGGGGGATGTTGGACCACCAGCAGCAGGATCAGCCATGCTGGGACTAGGAGAAGGGGAAGGCAAGGCACAGGGGGGGGCAGGTCTGGAGCCCGAAGAGCTCCACAGGCAGTAGGAGAACCAACACGTTCACTTCAGCCCTATTTGCACCTAAGTGCCTGGAGAACAGGTCTCCAGCTGCATCCTTCTCTGTGAACTGGCTGGGACCACTGCCCACATGGAGCAGGGGAAAAAGGTGAGAAAGACCCAGGCCAGGGCAAGGAGGCTCTAAGGAAACATGGGGAGCCGTAGAAAACGAAGAAGTTATCTGCAAAGCGACCAAAGTCAGGGTGGCAAGGGGCGGGGAGGGAAGTTGGGGAGGTTTACAGGCAGGTGCCCACCCCTGCCCCTCGGCCCGCAGCCGCCCCGGTAGCTGTACGTGCTTATGCCATGCACACAGGCAACTTTATTATTCACTGGCACGCTCACACGAAGCCACGCATCTCTCCCTAAGTTATATTTATAGCTGTTCCTCGGAGTGAACGCAAATGAAACAGTACATTATTTTCCTAAGGGGGAAAAAAAAAGCCCTTCCCGGTCTCATGCCGGCGAGGGGAACAGCGCGCCCCGGCACCGCCTCTTACCCGGGTCCTGCCGAGGGCTGCCGCCTGCTCCAGCCGTGCCGAGCCCACATCAGGGGAAGCGGAAAGCGGACGGCTGCTCCATCTCACCATGGAATGTCTCAGCCGGACCGGAGGAATCACGGAGGTCTTTCTGCAGCCCTCGCTCGCCTCCAGCTTAGGTTTATTTTCCCCCCCCTCCCCGAAGAGCTACTTCTCTGCTGCGACCTGCTCCTCTCCTAACTCTGCCCTGCCCACGCCAGCGCTCTCCTCCTGCCTCTGCCTCTCAGAATTTTTTGCTCCCAGGAGCGTCCATCCCACGGAGTGCTGATGTGCCTTCGTGGCTCGGCGATGGGTTCAGGTCTCCCCCTCCTGCCTGGCTCCCTCCTTCTCTGGCATTATTTGCCCATTCCCCTCACTGCTCCCCTCCTCTAGTCCCCAGTTCCCCCCTCTCCCTTCCACTCTTCCTCGCTTTGCGCTCCGCTCCCTTTCCCTGGCTGCCTCTCCCCCTCGCTGATTGCTATGCAGTCTGTAGCTGAGAAGTCAGTAACTCCGTGGTAGGATCCAACAGCTTTCCGCTACTTTAGCCCATCCTCACATGTGAGCTCAGAGCTGCGGAACCACCGTGGGGGAGACGAGACCAACCATCGGCAGCGGGAAAGGGATGGCGGGGCCACCAGATGCCCCCAAGGAGGTGAATCCTCCTGCGGGGCTGGTGCACAGGGATGAAATAGCCACTGTCAGGGAGTTTTTCCCACCTGGATTTGGGGTGCTGGGCTGACACCTTGCCCTGAGGAAGGACCAGGCTCTCCCAGCTGATGCAGAGCACCTGCTGTGGGGCATTGCCTCCCCACCCTACAGAGCTGGGGATTTCCTTCTGGAACGGGTAATGCTGGGGACAGGAGTGTGGGCACAGAGGGACCAGCCCTCCAGGCTCCAGGATGGTGCACAGTTGCCCTGCCAGGAAACCTGACCAGGAAACCTCCGCTGGGTCTCCATGCCCAGCAGCATCTCAGAGGCTTTGAAGGGGCCACTTCCTGGTGGCAAGATGAGAAGACAGGGGATTCTACTGCAGTGAGGCCAGAGGCTGAAGAGAGCCCTGACTATGCAGGCATGGGCTCCTGGGGACAGCCCTGCTCCAGGCTGGTGTGGTTTGAGGACAGGGTTTCCATCTTGGTGTCTCATCCGATGTCCCCAGTGTTAAGGCCTGTGCTGAAATACCAAAAAAAAAAAATCAAAAAATCTCTTTCTGAGTCTCCTCTGGTCTCCAATCCAGTCCTGCAATGATCATGACCTTCCTTCCCCAAATCACACCAAGAGCCCCTGACACACAGGATGACCCCTTGCACAATACACTGTGGGGCTGGCTATTCCCCACTGGCATCAGAGAGCACAGCCTGCTCCCACCTGGCAAAGCCACCAGCAGGGAAGTAGAAGGTTAGTTTAGCAGCTCCATGCAGATGAGCAGCTGCAAACCAGGAGCTGTCCCAGTGCACCCGTGGCTGCTCCCTACTGCTCCAGCAGGGAATCCTGGGAAGCTGCTGCTCCTGGACGGAATGGGACCAGCCTGTCCATCCCCTTTGTAGCTGTCCCTATGGGAACCCTGCTCAGGTTCATAAGGGTCCCTAGGGCCCATGAGGCTGCTTCCCAAGAGCTACAGGCCAGTAGCTGCCCATTTGCCCTGTGGCAAAGCATGCCATTCCTCTGGCACCATGACAGGTCTTTCTCCTCCATGCAGTGAAGGGATGAAGATGCTGCTGAGGCATCTTGCTCCTTCCTGGAGCAGGCAAAGCCACCAAGTAACCGCAGAGCCCTGTGGTCACCTCAGCTTCAGGTTGGGTTTCCTCTTCTCTTTGCTCCTCATTGCTGGCTCTCTCCCGAGACCTCGCCATGTTTCCCTCTGCCTGTGCAGCAGGAGGATGAATAGCTACACCTCATGCATGGTATGGCAGCCCAGCACAGCCAAGAGGCAGCTGACATTGCTGGAGCCATTGAGAGGGACACGGGGATGTCACGCTGAGGATGCCACTGGCCCCTCACTGTCCCTGTGCCCCCGAGATGCCACGCCGTGACCGCCCCATGGCCACCGGCCCCAGCAGCGGGGTGGCTCACACTCGCCACCCCCGCCCGTCTCCACCAGCACCGTCTTTAATAAGAAGCGTGGAATATTTTAGCACCTATGGAAAAGCCACCACAGACGGTGGTGGCAGCCGTTGCCAGGGAGACGCTCCCAAAAATAGCCCCACTCCGCCAACCTTTCCCAATGCTGCTGTGGGGATTGAGGGAGGCAAAGGGATAGAAGGATGGAGAGATGGAAGGGTGGAGGGAAGAATGGATAGAGGGATAAATGAAAGGAGGGAAAGAGAGATGGAGAGGTTGATGTTTGGAGGGATGAATGGAGGGGTGAATGGAGGGGAAGGGAGGGAAAGAGGGAGGGAGGGAAAGAGGGACAGAGGGAGGGAGGGAAGAAGGGAGAGAGAAGAAGAGATGGGTTCAGGGGGAAGCAAGAGCTCCTGGAAAACTGAGCAAATGCTGCCTGACCCCTCTGCTGCCTGGGAATGAAGACAAGTGCTACCTTCATGCCAGCAGCTCCTGCTTGGACACCTATGGTCCCAGGTTCCAGTGACACCAGCTAAGCCAGAACAAACCCTCAAGCCCTCTCTGGGCAGTTCTGTCTCTGAGTGTGTAAATCAGAAAACAAAGTTTTGGACTCCTTAGCCCCTGCCACGCTCCCTCTACGGTCTGCCTTGAACCATCCCATCCTTGTCCCCAGGGCTCCAGGACTGCCCCAGCCAAACTGACCTGGTCATGGCGGGCAGAGATGGTGAGACACAGAGGTGGCCCATGGTGCTCAACCCCACCATGTTCCCCAGCCCCTCTGGGAACACTGAATCATTTCCCTCTCTCGGATGAATTCCTGGGGCTGCCCACTCTCCCAGGAGGTCTGGATGCAGCCTGAGCCACCATCCTGCAGCAGAAACTGAGTGGGGCACCCAGCAAAGCAACCTGGTAGCAGGAAACAAATTTTTTAGTGAGAAGAAAACCCCCTTTGTCCCTCTTCTCATCCCATCATGATTGCCTCAAAGGACAGGCAGAGGTGGGGAAGGGCCCTGGATGGAGCTGCTGCTGCTGCCTGGCCCAGGGGCTCTGCAGGAGGAGCCTTTCCAGACCAGCAGAGGCAGAGAGGGAAACCCCAAAAATAGAACTAAAAGGGAGGGGGAAGAAAAATAAACCCAACAACCCCAAATTCTTGGTTTTAATGCCAAATCTCAGCTCAGTTGCCTCCCTGTCACCCTGGCGACATTCCTTGTGGTCACCATGGAAACGAGAGGCATGGAGAGAGCATCACCGTGCAGGGTGGTGGCAGTACCCAGCATTATTTTGGGAGGCAGGGAGACACCCGGCGCAAGGCACTTTGCGTTGTGGCAGCGAGGGAGGAGGGAAGGTTTATTTTTACTTGCTCCCACTTCATGTGCCAATTTTTCCATCTCTGAGGGCCTGGCTGGCCCTCAGCCTCCTGGCAGGTTTCTGGTGGCCCTCATGCGTGCCCCACAGGGATGTCTGATGGGAAGACCTCAGCCCCACAACCATGTCCTAGCTGGGAGAGCTCGATTGGACTGCTCCCGTGAAGTCCCTCTGATGGTCACCTCAGGTGGCAAATCTTGGTGCCACAGCAGGGGAAAATGCCAGGTCTTGGAGCTGATCAGTTCTTCTTGGGAAGGTGCAAGATTAAGAGAATAAAGCTTTGCCACCCACAACAGCCTTACCCCTCTGCAAGGGGCTTCTTTCCCTGAGTGAGACACGAAGCAGCAAAGAGGAGTGCAGGGACAAGAGAAGGATGAGGGTGCTCAGACATTGCACTACAGAGGTTTGGAAGGGGATCTGTTGGAAGACAAGACCCCGAATCTCTTTTCCCCAAACTTTCCATCCCTGCTCCATGGTTCAGACTTCTCTCTGCCCACCTGCAAAAGGACCTGGGATACCCGGGCCCTGCAGGGCCACCAGGGCTGGAGCATGGCTTGCATGGCACTCACATGGCCCTGGAAAGCCCTGCTCAAATCCCAGGCAGTTCCACTCTGATGGCTGGAAACGATATCAGCCAGTCCTTACCCTGTCACTCCTTTGCCTGTGCTCTCCTTTGGTCTAACCTGCTCTTCTCTCACCACACCAACCTCTGCCTCAGCGCCCTGAGGGCCATCCCCAGTCTCAGGGGGCCAAGCAGGTGTTTTCCAACACGGCCTATGAATCCATCTGGAAAAGCCCAATGACGCAGGTGCTGGAGCATCAGAGAGGGAAAACACAACTGCCAGCCTAATGGGCAGGGAGGAAATGTATGCAAATATATTCAGAAAGGGATCTGGTGGTGCTAATAGGCTTGTTAATCCTCTCAGAAAGCACCAGGAATATTATTTTTACACTTTAATCGTTAAGGATTTTACTCCAAGCAAGACTATAAGGACAGAAAGATACATGTAGGAGACAGTCATGGGTGGCAGCTGGGGACAAGAGGGGCAGCAGCCAGAGCCGTCTCTGGGGCAAGATCAGGCAGGATCACACAACCCAAGAGTAACCAAATTAGACCCACAGCCAGATATGATTTGCTCCAGGGTGAGCTGACAAATTAGAATATCTATTTGGTTGTATTAAAGCAACTTAATATAAAGCTAAATAAAACTATCTTTGTTATTTTATTTATTTTTATTGTATTAAAAATATAGCGCTTAATGTAAAGTGATTATTGAATATCAATATAGATATTGAATAGCTAATTGCTGGGTCTTTATGCAGATGTTCCCCCACTATTGCCATGAGATCTCCCTGTGTAACAGCTTCTCCAAGGGAAGGTTTCTGTGAACCAGGCTGGCCACCCAGGGCTGTTCTCAACTACATTAGAACTTTCTAACAGTCACCACTGAGCTTCCTTCTGTGAAATCCATAAAACCAGCAGCACCCATTAAACTTCTTTCACTCAACGCACGTACTACTCTGTTTGTAACCCACTTTCAGGAATCCAGGACTAATATTTTCAGTGAAGTTTGTTTCAAAGTGGCCCTTGGGAGGATCTTTTCTTTCCTCTGGGGCTGGGCTCTGGGATCCACACTGCTCCAGATGAGACCCCTGAAGGCAGGGGCAGCTGGTGGGACATCCACCAGGGAATGCCTGTGCATGAACTGCCGTGAAAGGGCTGCAATGGCTTAGGAATTCGAATCTCTCCCCGCTTCTCCTTTTGCTCCAGGAGACACGGTGGAGCAGTGGGGAGAAAGTCCTAGAGGTGAGCTGGGCTCAGGAAGGGCAGAGGGCAGAAGGCAGCCGGCTGGGAACAGGACGGGGGGGTTAATGCACCCACGGCGAACTTCCCAGGGCAGCCGGGCCCTCGAAGGAGGGAGTGTCCTTAAGGCCAGGCAGACGGGAATCCCACCCCAGCTGCCTTTTCCCCTTTAACCACACTTCCGTGCGTAACTTGAGACAGGCTGGGGAAGAAAAAAGAGGAAGGGAAAAAAAGGGAAAAGGGAAAACTAGCGCGGTTACTCCCGCCTCCTCCTCCTCCCTCTCCTCCCCGGCCAGCCGGGAGCCACGTCACCCGCACCCAGCGCTGGCCCCAGGGCTGCTCAGCCGGGGCTCTCCGGGGCACGGACCCCAACTTACAGCCCACAGCAGCGAGAGCAAGGCCCTGCCCTGGGAGAGGGGAAATCCACCTCGTGGGAAAGTGCACAAGGGAGGCAAGCAGCCTGGCAGGGGGGAGACACCCGCAGCCAGGGGAGAGGAGAGGAGAGCCTGAACTTTGCTCCGCAAGAAGGGAGAGCTCTGTGCTCAGGGAAAAAGGAAAGCTGAGCCGGAGCAGACCGTTCGCTCAGCTGAGCCTAGGGGCAGAGAAACTCCCTGCCCTTGCCCTCCCTGCCTGCAGAAAGTGCCCCACTCCCTTCACCCCGGAGAAGACTCCCCAGCACCATGAACATTTTCCGCATCCTGGGGGATGTCTCCCACTTGCTGGCCATCATTATCCTCCTGCTGAAGATCCTGAAGTCCAAGTCCTGTGCCGGTGAGTGCTCCCAAGCCCCAGGGAAGGAGGGTGGTCTTTCTTGGAGGGCAGCTTGCTGCAGGGTGCAAGCAAAAGGGGTGCTGGAAAGACTGGTGATAGCCCATATAAACCGGCAGCCCTCCCCATTGGGCTCTTGGAGGGAAGTCATCCTCCTCCTCGGGGAGGTGTCCCTGCCAGGGCTGTGTTGGAAGGATGTGATGTGGCAAGGCACACAGCCCCAGGCAAGTGTTGGTGTTGGGGTGCTGAAGTAGAGGGCAGCAAGGCCAGAGGGAAGTGGAAAACGAGAGCAAGACATTGTGGTGACACCAGCAACCTGGAGAGAAAGGTACTTGAGGTTGGAGGTCCTGCCAGTAGTGGACATGTGCCAGAGGCTGCCCCGTCCTGGGGTAAGGAAATTAGAACAGCTTCCTGCAGGAGGATTTTGCTCACTGTTCATACTTGCCTTCACAATAGGTTTTGGGGTTGGGCTGCTGCGGCTGTGACCATTATCACTGGTAGAGAAATGGGTGGGCCTGACTGCATCTTCCCTGCCAGCAGGGACCAAGCTCCATCAGTGTCCCTGGGCTGGTCCCACAGCTCTTCCCTTCTGTGTCACATGTCACAGCACACAATTCCTGGTGAGGTGAGCAGGCAAAGGGGGAAGGGAGGGAGGAGAAAGGCCTTTTGATGACAGCAAGGACTGAATTGGCAAAAGCAGTGAACGTGCCCACTGAGTGCCAGTCCCTACAGGCAAGGCTCAGTGGCATCAGCAGAAGCCTGCCCTGTTACCTGGGAGACTCCATGCAGTCCCGGGGTAGGTCCAGACCTACAGCAGCACCTACACACCACACCTGGCTCACAAAACAACATGCACATATGCAAGTGCTTCCAAAGGTGTAAGGGGAAACGACCACCCTTATGGGTCCTTCCCTTCATCTGCTTTACCTTCCTTTTGTCTCTCTGCCATGCAGGAATCTCTGGGAAGAGTCAGATTCTTTTTGCCCTCGTCTTCACAACCCGCTACCTGGACCTGTTCACAAACTTCATCTCTGTTTATAACACTGTGATGAAGGTAAGGAGAGGGCAGTGCAGCAGCAGAGGTTCCCTTCAGTCACCATGGTTTGTCAGAGAGTAAGGGTATGTGGTCACTAAGTGAGGTTTTCAGCCAGGAAGGGTGGACAAAGATGCTTCCTTTGGTGTCACTGTCCCTCCATTGACAAAAAAAAAAAACCCCTCACCACAGTCAGTGAGCTGAGCCACACTTTGTACCACTAAAACCAGAATGAGATTCTGTGAACCAAGCCTGGGTGTCCTTGCACAGTAGGATCATTAACAGAAGGGTGCCACCAAGCCAACCTCTTCACGCAGAGCCCCAGAGGGACTCAAACACGTGTGATTCTCATGGTGGGGGAGGCTTTACCTAACCACTAGAGCATCCCCAGCAGAAGTCAATCCTTAAGGCAGTGCTATCTCACCCTGGCATAGCCCCACCAGCACCAGGTTTACAGACCTCTGGCAAAGCCATCCTCTCTTGAAGTACAGAAGGTGCAATTGCAGGTGAGGTCTTGCAGTCTCCCTTCTCGCCCCCAGGTAATTTTTTTGATATGTGCCTACGTCACTGTGTACATGATCTATGTGAAATTCCGGAAAACATTTGACAGCGAGAATGACTCCTTTCGCCTCGAGTTCCTGCTGGTCCCTGTCACAGGCCTGTCGTTTCTGGAGAACCACAGCTTCACCCCCTTGGAGGTAAGGAAAAGCTGAAGCAGGGAATGGGAAGGGAAGCAGCAGCCTCGCACCAGGCAGCAGAGGGAGAAGCATGTTGGATAGCTGAGATTTTTAACAGTAAAAGCAGGCAGGAAAGGCAAAGTTGGCAGGTCTCGCAGATGTTCAGCACTGTCTCCTCTCAGTCCCAGCACAGCAGGCTCATTTTCCCCAACTTCAGCAGCACTACTCATCCCACTTGCACATCAGTGCTTTGCCAAACGGAAAGCTTTGAGTCTTAACACATATTAACCAGCACCGACTCCCCACCGCCTTCATTTTGCACCTCACAGATACTCTGGACCTTCTCCATCTACCTGGAGTCCGTGGCTATCCTTCCTCAGCTATTCATGATCAGCAAGACAGGGGAAGCAGAGACCATCACGACGCACTACCTTTTCTTCCTGGGCCTCTACCGAGCTCTCTACATTGCCAACTGGGTCTGGCGCTACCACAGAGAGAATTTCTACGACCAGATCGCTGTAGTTTCCGGGGTGGTACAAACCATCTTCTACTGTGACTTCTTCTATCTCTACGTCACGAAAGGTAGGCAAATAGGTTGGTATAAATCTGAAAGGGTCTTTCAATGCTCTTGCAATATAGAGCAGAGCTGCAGCTTGCGTCAATCCTTGCACAACTTTATTCTTTGCTGCATTTGTGATGCACATTGTGCACCCAAAGTCCAGTTTAAAACCCGTATCTGTTGAACACAAGTGGGCATCGCTGCTCACAAGGCCTTAGAAGTGCATGTGAAACATGGCAGAAATTAAACCAGAGCTAAGCCTAGTTTAACCCCACCTTGGGAAGTTAGCAACTGAGGTACATTCAATTCTATATACATTTTGAAAGATTATGAATCACGCAAAAGAAAAAAAAAACACTTTGAAGGGGAAAAAATAGCTGCAAGCAGACAATGTACCTGAGAAAGCAACTGCAGACATATGGAGATATTATTAAGCCTACTTTTCCTTTGATGGGAAAGATGTAACATTGTCAGGAACTAGTTCTGTAGGAAGATGGGCATCTGTATAGTCAAGACACTCCTGTTTTCCAAAATCAGATGCCCCTTCCAGTGCTTGTATTTTGGTAAACGGCTACACACCAGAGCTAACAAGTGCACTGAGGGCATAAATCCTGGTACAACACACTGTGGTTTGCCCAGGCTGAAGTACACTTTAAAACACCTTTCCGTTGAGAAGGATGGAATTAGATGAAGTTAGCCGAGTGGACAACTATTTTCTAGTCTGCCAAAAGCAGTAGTGATGGCCCATCTTTGATGTTTCAAGGGGTGGATTTTTGGTAGCTTCATGCAATATACCTGCTGGTAGAAAGGTGACAGGGGCACTGAGCAGGTGGCTGGCCTTGGCAGATTAAGACTTCCTTCTGTCATTCAATACTTTTGTAGCCAGAAAATTACTTTGTAAAACTGCCATCAAGGTGCCCCACGTCAATTCCTTTTTTTGCCTTTTCTAAACTAATTCCCATTTTAGCTTCGCTCAATTCTTGTGTCCTGTGTCCTTCTGTATTTTGTGAGAAACCCATACCCTTTGTAGTTGTGATGATGGAACAAAAGGGGGAAAAAACACAACTGCTGGCTTTCAGTCTCACATCACTAGTGACAGAGCTGCAAAATTTAGATGATACAGGAGGCAGAAGAAAAAACATTTGTCCCTGGAACATCACAGCAGGAAGAGAATTGCCTTTTTTTTTTCCTTTCTCTTTTCTTTTACACAAATGTTCTGGATCATGGGAGAGAAACAGTGTCTGAAGATATGTAAATGCTTTGCAGTCATTTATGAGAGCCAACAATATTATAGCAGGTTGCATCTCTCTTACATTCTTTCAAAAAAACCCAACTTTTCAAAACATTTCTAACACTGAAGAGTTCAGACAAAAGGGCAGCAAAGCTGCAAAAAGGAAAAAAAAAAAGGAAGAAATGTGTTATATAAAGAAATGTATTAAATAAGACTTCTGAGCCTATACCAAAGCATTGCAAAGGGATTTTTATAGAATGCTAGTTTTTATCTTGTTTTCAAAACTAGATGGGCTCCTTTCTGTTTAACACAAGGACATGAAAGGTATGCCGAGGAAGCTTCCAGCTCCCCAAAACTTGTATTTCACAGAATGGCCAGGACTGGGAGCAGATGGGGGAAGGAGAGGGAGAACCATCTAACCCATGCCCCTGCTCACAGCTCATTGTTCAAGGTCCTGTCCAGTCAGGTTTCTTGGCTGTCTACAGGATGCAGCGTCTCTGGGCAACCTGTGCTGGTGTGTGACCACCCTCTGTAAAATATTTTCTGATGTTCAAGTGGAATTTCCTATTGCCCCTTGCCCTGTCATTGGGTACCACTCAGCAGAGTCTGGGTGTGTCCCCTTTATTGCTCCCATCAGACATTTGTACATATGGGTAAGATTCCCCTCAGCCTTCTCAAGGCTGAAGAGTCTCAAATCACAGCCTGTGCTCTTACATCAGATCCTTCCATGGTCCTTCTTGACTTGCTCCCGTTACGTCCTTGTCTCTTGTTCTGAGAGCCCAGATTTGAACCCACGACTTCAGCTGTGGCCTCCCCCAGGCTGAGCAGAGAGGAAGGACCCCACTCCTGGCCCTGCAGCTCCAGAGGCCACTTGCTTCTTTGCCACAAGGGCACGCTGGTGACTTGTGTTCCACTTGGTGTCTACCAACACACACCAGGGCCTTTTCTGCCAAGCCACCTTGCAGCCGGGCAGCCCCCACCCCATACTTGCACCTAGGCTTGTTCCACCCCAGGGGCAGGATGTCCATTTGCCTTCAGGGATTTTCACAAGGTCCCCCCAGCCCATTTCTGCAGCCTGGCATGGTCCCTCAGGCACTCACTGCCCTGTGTGGTGCAGTTAGCATATCGCTGCCCTTCCCTATGGCACCCAACAGGCCCCCGGGTGCAGCCCAGTACCAGGCTGACAGCCACTCCACACATCCAGGGCAGTTGCTGCTCCATCCACCCCACCTAAGCCTATGGCGCTTTGGCATTATCCAGAGGCATCCCTGCCATCCCAACTTTTAGATCAGATGGGGTGGGGCAGGCTCATCCGGCCACAGACTACATATTCAGGCCATGCTCCACATCAAAAAAAGGGGAAAGCACATCATTTAGAAAAAAAATTGAGGGTCCACACATGAAAAAACCGTGGAAGAGGAAACAGGAACCTTTTCTTTTAGCATAAAGGAAAATAAAGTAACTTGTGGAATCCCCTCTTAGCAGCATTTTTATAGTGGCTGTCCCCCCTTTGCAGTTTGCAAACCTGACATCCCACTATCCCGTGCTCCAAATAGCAATTTAGAAAAAATAAAGTAGTTGAAATAATAAAACAGTTGAATTCCCCAAAGTTCATTCATTACCTTTTCTCTTTGCACAGTCCTAAAAGGAAAGAAGCTAAGTCTCCCCATGCCTGTTTGAAGACATTCCGCAGCCAACACAAGAAATTCCGAAGATGAAGCTTTTAAAATCACAGCTTTCCTTTTCCTGGCCCTTTTTGACTAACGGATGGCTTAGTCAAGTTTCAACACGGTGCCAGGAAGACAAGGCTTGGAAAGCTGAAATGCTTTTCATCCATGAGACTCTTCCCCTCCATTTTTTTATTTCTTCTCACTTGAATTTGGTGCTAGTGTAAGTAGTGCTGGCCAATACTGAAGTATTGCAAATTCTTCTCTCCTGACTCTTCCCAGCATCTACCTCCAAAATACATCTCTACCGTGAGGAGAATAAGGGAAATTGCCACTCCCTTTAGTCCTTTGGCAAATACCCATTGTAAAGGGACCATGGTACTATTGAGTCTGATAGAACAGACCAAAGCCACTGACCTATTACTCAAGTGGCCACATCTGACAGAGCAAATGCTACAACTGTTACTTTAACTCTGTATGAACTAACACCCTCTGGGAAAATTAACTCTGCTTGACACCCTCTCTATTCGGTCCTGTAACATTCAAGAAAAACACATTCCCTTTGAATGACATGAATCTTCCAGTTCCACAAATACTCAAACATCCTCCCCCCTTGTTCACTTTCAGTTCCTCATATCCTACAGAGGGAGACAATTTCAATTAAAATTCAGTGGGTTGCCAGAGGTGTTTCCATCTCCTTGAATTTGACTTTTAAGAACTGGGAAGAACAGGGGCAAACACAGCTTTACATTCCAAAAATAAAGACAAAGTTCACAATTTATTGACAACAGTGTTTTTATTTATACCTACAAAAGAAAACAAGATGGTATCAAAAGGACAATTTACAAACTAAGAATAGTAACATAGCTCTTAGTATCCTGTGCCTGAACACCACAGATCTATGAATCTCTCAATTCAAGTCTTCATTAATACAACAGGAATGTGTTCAGAGACCAGCAGTTGTGTGAAACAAGATGCTGATCCCACACAAAGCCACTAACCCTTCCATTGTTCAGAGAAGTCCAAACAGTAAATTGCTTCAGAAGGAGGGAGGGGAGGAGACACTCAACTCATCTGACACTCCCACAAACTTTGTACAGATTGAAAACAATGCAAACACTAGAGACTAATGCTTTATCAACAAGGGCCCTCCAGCTGGTATATGGAACAGAGCAGTGAGCACCAGGTAGGACAGGGGCAGCACATGCCACAGTGCATTTATGCACTCAACAGTCTGGTTGACACTCTGAACTGAACCAAGACCCTGGACTTCAGCTGACCTCAATGGCAATAAACCACTGCAAGACTTGGCATCGATGTTTACATGTGCACAAGTCCTCTCCAAAAGAAATGAAAGATATAACAGACTATAAAGGCAGTTTTGGTGGTCCAGAGACCCTTTTTAAAGCCAGTCAGTGAGAGGTCCTACTCCCACACCCTTCAAACACATTTTTGCATTCAATTCTTGAATTTAAAACAAAAAAAGGGGGAAAAAAAGCTCTATATTTGCTTGTGAGAGAGGCCAAAGACAAATCAGTCAGTGCCTGGATAAACAAAATGTTTCTGGCTTTCACTTAACACAAGGAAAGGAACTTCCTGCCCATGCACTGGAATTATAAAATGGGATGAGGGAACTTGAGGTTCTGGAAGATCTCTCCCTTCTCCCTGTCAGCAACCTACCTGTGTACTGCATTAAAAAAAAAAAAAAGAAGACAAAGAAAATGCAGTCATCCCCCAAAATTTTACTCTGGGAAGAAATTAAATCTAAAAAGAAATCATTTCTGCATAAGCAAGCTCTTTTCCAGGGCTATAAGAAGTTCCACTCTGCTACAGAAGGAGTGGGCTGCCTTGTTCATCCATATGCAAGAACGCCAACAGGAAAAAACCCACAACCCCCTGCACTCTCATAATGCAAAGAGCGTGCCTCAAACCAGGAGATGCATCCATTCTTTTGTCATGTTATCAGATCAAGAGCAGCCAACTCCTGTTATCATCTACTGTCTCTGAACCGTCTGGTATTAGAAATAACAAGTCAACAACATGCTTTACTAAAGGGGGGAACTCCCCTCACACCCACCTTAGCCTGTAAAATAAACAAGTTTTATTTACGTATTTACTAAAATTTCACTCTTCTCTAACATTTTCTAAAATACTACCTACCTGCAAGAGCTCAGCTCAAAGGGACCAATGGAGCAGGGAAATGCACTCAAAAGCCAGAGAAAGCAATAGTCAGAGCAAGGTACAAAAGAAATAAAAGTTTCAGAATCAAGATGCACTAACCAGTTCACCGCTTACCTCATGGAAAGGAGATCCCAGTCAACCTCCTCCTCCCTTCCTCCTCTCCCTTGCCCTCCCCCCCCAGCCCACCCTATTCAAGCCTCTTAAATTTAAGTGTGGAAAACTCTGTCACATTTTATTGAGCACAGTGGCATTCAGAACATTCCCCATGGCAAAAGGGAGTTTTGTTTGTGAAGGGCAGACGAACAAGATATGCTGTCCGTCACTTGGTTTAGTTTCTGGCATCTCAAGTAAGACTTCTCTCAATAAACCCAACAAGAGAAATTTAAGAGCAGAAACCAATTTAACGCTAACGAGGCTTCACGTGTTTGAGATGCTGCAATTTAACAAAACTTACTCGACTAAGTATTTTAGCAGTGTTACCCACAGCAACAATCAGGTTTTCAAGTATCAAATCCAAGGCAGGTTTGGTCTCTGACACTGGATTTTCAATCCCAACCTCCCTACTGCACACTGCTACAGGTACTAGAAGATGGAGCTTCCAGAGCTGCGGAAAATGACAACAAATATACCTAAGGCATTACTCTGAACACCGCCAGCTCAGACAAATGAGCAGAGTTTTCCTATAGAAAGTCATCTATGATAAGATTACAAGAATAATAGTGAACTATTGAAAAAAAAAATAAGATTAGGAGAAGTGAGCATTGCTCCCTTGCATTCGTATTTTAAATGAAGTGCTTTTTGGCTCCCCAAGTTTCCCACCTCTCTTGATACTTCCTGAAATTAAGTAAACGTGTTACAGAATAGAAACTTCTTCCCCTCAAAAGCAAGTTTTCACACAAACCTTAGACACCAAGATGATCGAGCTGGGACCTATCTGCCTCATACCCATTTCCTTTAGAGAAAATAAAATTTCCAAATTTATCAACATGCAAGACAAAAATAATAAATTTTCCAGTCAACTATATATATCTCTTAAANNNAATAATAAATTTTACAGTTAACTAAAAATATCTCTTAAAAAAAAAAAAGAAGAAAAAAAAAGAGGGCAGAGTTAATAATGTGGACTGGGGACCATTTTTGATGGGTTCAAGGGATTTGAATGGTGAATTCTAAGTCTAACCTGCATGAGAGACATCACAAGGGGAAAGAAGAGAAAGAAAAGGTTCCTTTAAATGCAAGAGGTCTACACTGGTCACCANTAGTGGCAGGGGGCTGCGGAAACTGTTGTGACATGAGCGGCTGTGGCTGCTGGCCTGAGCGCCCCACCATCCCTGCATACTGCTGTTGGGTAGTGCTCTGTGAGGTTCTCCCAGCGGTGGCAGCTGTGGTGCTGGCACCATAGCCACTAGCACTGTACTCTGCAGTGCCATAGCCACTCGTGCCATAGGCAGCTGCTCCATAGCTCCCTTGAGTGTAACCATACTGGCTCTGTGCTGCCCCAAAGGCAGAATTTGGGCTCCCGTAGGCACTGCCATAGGTCTTGTTGGCTCCGTTGGCATAACTCTCAGCACGCTCACGGTCTCTGAAGCCACCTGAGTCTCTCCGGCCCTCTTTCACTCCCCGGAGCCTCCTGTCACACTCTTCCTGGTACATCAGGTTAGGGTTGTTTACTGAACTGCTCGTTCGGTAACGAGAACGACCTCCTGGCGATGGATATATTAAGATTTAGTACCACAAACAATTCTGAAACAATGAACCTTGGTACAATTACTCAACCCTTCCTCCCCCTTCTACATCCCCAATTTTGCCCATAAGGGGCACATTCTTCTGACTATAACTTCCCTGCACAGTTGTGCATACACCTCTTCATTCTGTTCAAGGTGTAAATATGAAGTTCAACAAGGATTCCTGATGTATGTGCTTGGAGACAAAGAAATGAAAGAAATTCAGGACTAACTTGGAAATACAAGGAAACTTCTTATTCCCTCAGGGAATGGGAGGAAAAACAGTCCCTAAAGGTAAGTCAACGTATCCCTTTACTGATTTCAATTTTGCACATCCATCCACACACATGCTGTTTCCTGTGCTTAGGTAGGAGCCATAGGAAATTAGTAACTTCAAACAGAATCAGCTCTGTGAGGACCTTATCAGGGCAAAAAGATTTTACAGCTCAGGTAAGAGGGGACTGCCTCTGTGGGGACAGAAATGCTACATCTACATAATGTGTTATGACCTCGAGTACAGCACAGCTTTAGTACTAATCTGTTCGCTATCTCAGACTTCCACTTACTACTTCCCTACCCCCTTTTGATTTTCCCCCCCTCAAAACTGGCAAACTTATTCCCTGTGTAGCCCTTCTCCCATATGCCTTTACCTCCACCACCACCTCCTCCTCCTCTGTGGTCCACAAGCTGCATCAGCTTTGGATTGATGGCTTGATTGGCTTCTTCCAACACTTTGATAAGCTCCCTGGCTTGTTTCAGGTTTCCTGGTGTGAAGAAGGTGTAGGCAGTACCTTTGTTGGTACTACGTGCAGTACGGCCAATACGGTGCACGTAATCTTCGGAGCTGTTCGGATAGTCGTAGTTTATCACAAATTTAACATCTTCCACGTCTTGTGAAGTGCCCAGGAGCGAAGCACAGTGAAGGGGTGGGGTTGAGGAAAGGGGAGAAGAAGAGAGGACGTGCCAACGAAAGGTGGGGAGCACGAATGCAGGTGACAGTAATAAGAAAAAAAAAATACAAAGTTAGTAATTGCATGGAATAAATACAAGACAGACTCATCCCAAAAGAGTAGAAGACTCAAATTTAAGACCGTCAGGAACAAAGGTCAGTGTCCTGAACAAGAGTCGTAATTTTAAAGCAGCTTTGCCCTGCTCTCAAAGCCATCCTCCCCGGAATGCATTTCTCTGTCTTCCTGTGTCAAAGACACTGATGTCTGTGAATAAGCTAATTGAATTGAATTTTTTTTTTTTTAACACAATCTGTAAAGTGAAAATGTTACCATCAGACAGAGCAAACTGGGGTGGAGGAAGGGCAGAACTGCCGTGGTAAAGCTTTTACTCTGTTGGGAGAAGTCTAACAAAAAATGACAGTAATGAGATCACTTACCTTCCACTCGGTAACATGAAATAAAAGGCAATCTTAAAAATATTTACTTTTACAGTCCTAATAAAATACAGTGAACTAATTACCCTAACCTAAAGCTTAAGGCACTCCAATTACATTAGTATTATTCAGCCAACTCATTAAAAATTATGCAGACCTAGAGTATCTTAACTCAGCTTTGTAGTTGTCACTAGAATGCATTGCACTAACATTTCACTATGCTGCTCTGTCCAGTTCTGGCAAGCTTGCTTAATTTGGACAATCCTGAATTCCGTTAGCAATTCTCTACTTCCAGTGTCAGATGGAAGCAGGAAACAAAATGATCAAAATGGTTTTGTAGGCAAAACAGTATTACAATACAGGAGATGAGAATTGTGTGCTTTACAAAAAGACAGACTTTGTAAACTTGTGGGACAGAAACTGAGTGAATGTTAGTGTAACACTTCAGTGAAAGCACCTTAAGTACCAAAAGCACCTATTTATTCCAGTATACAGTATTTTCAAATGCACGATTTTTACAAGAAGTGCCCTAGCAGCTCATAAAAAAAGAATTTAAATCTGCATTTTAACAAGAATATTCTGAAAATATCCAAGATAAAACACAGATTTTTGTTATTTCCTTTCTTTTTTTTTTTTTTGTTTTTGTTTTGTTTTAAAGAGAGAAACATTCTCTGTTTGTTACCAGACCGATGCACACTCCCTCCTCCTGTGGGAAACCGCTGCAGCCGATCCCGTCTCTTTGCCTTTTATTTTTGGCGGCCTCCTTTCGAAAACTCCGCCCTCTGACACGGGACCACTGGAGCGCGGGGAGCATGCATCAAGGGTCCGTGGCAGCGAGAAGTCCCCACACACGCTCGCTCTGTGAACTGGCTTAGACGCTTCTCTGTAGCCCCATTTGGTTGTGAAGCGCCGGAGAACCTGGGTTCAGGTAAGTTTCAGGTCCTCCAACGCTTTTTGTCCCCTATTTGGGGATCTTAGGGGCAATTGTCAAAAAAATGAAGATGAAAAAATTACATCCAAAGGGTCAGACTGCATCTATTGCCCAGACTGCATCAATTTCAAAGGGGTTGTAGGAAAAATAAAAACATGAAGGTTGTAGTGACAAGAGGGGGACTTTACGTCTGTTTCTTATTACAGCAAAGGGGGGGCTCCTCAGTCTTTGCTGACTCCAAAGTCCTGAATCACACCAAAAAAAAGGGAGTGAGAAGGCAGGTTTCACAGGGGGCTGCGCGAGTCTCCAGCTAGGGTCCTTGATGCAACAGCTTTTTTAAAAAGGAAAGTGAAGTAAAGAGAGGAGTACATGTGACAGATTGCATCTTCACAGCCGGAGTGTAACTAGACTGACAAACTCCAGATTACATGGTCCTCAGTCAGTCCCGTTTTGCACATCCAGTAGCAAGTGACTTCAATTACCAGAGAGGATACAAGGATGTGCTTTCCTGTCAGAAAGCACAGGGAATTGTAGCTACCAATGTAGACAGAACTGACTTGACTGGGGAGGAGCAGGGAGAAGGCAGGAAGAGGAAGATGCAAGGGTGTTTTCCAGACTAGAAAGTGATCCTGGTAGAGCACACAGCTCGCTGAAGAAAAGACCAGAGTGCATACAAAACTCGGCTTCTCCAGTCTAGCATGCTCCAAAGTGTCTGCACACACTCGCAATCTTCCTGCACTTTTAGAAGATAATGCAGCAGGATCAAGAATTGAGACTGTAAATCATTTTTCACAGCTACCTGGGAAACATTCCCTTTGTCAGACCATCAGAACACCCTATGGCACAGACAGTCTCCAACTATTAATTGGGACAGACATAAACTAGCAAACATGCTAGTCTAGAGAGCAGTTTAGACCATCATTGTAGATGTGCCCCCACCCCTGCACTGAGAATGATCTGCAGCTGATATCAAAGCTTCTGTTAAAGAAAACAAAACAAATCAAATTCAATGCTTTTCGTTTAATAGACTGAACAAAAAAAATAAACTTAAAAAAAAAATAAAAATCAGTGCAGAGAAAGGACCTCACTCCAGGGAATTATCACAAAGGAGTTATTACGGGACTCAGAACTTACCTGGAAGAAGCTTTTTTGAAACCAATGTTCCATTAGGAAGAGGGAAAGCCCTGGTGACTCAGCCAAAAGGCGCGCGCCCCTGTTTTATGTTATTTAGGTAGAAGCCTTCACTTTCCAGGATCTTGGAGGAAGTCGTCCAGAAGTTTGCCAGTTAAGTGACTTATTTTAAGCAGCAAACTCAGGGCCCCAAAACAAGCAGAGATGTTGTTCAGTAACAAGAAACAGACTCTGATACCTTTCCCCCTTCGCTCGGGTGAAGTGGAGGATGGGAAGTGGGAAGACTGTTTTCTGAAGTGTTATCCAATTGAGTCGTTTTGGGGGGAGTGGTTTGGTTTTTTTGAGGGGGGTGAGGCTGTTTTAAATGTCTAGGCAAGATGCACAAAGAAGCTACCAGCACACAGCAAGCCTGTTTAAAAAACGCTGCTAGAGAAAGCAGCTCTCTTTCATACCAACTAGTTTCAGGCCTCAGTCCCTTCTCCCAACAGGCCCAAGTTCTACCTGCACAGGTCCAGACATGACCCTAGAGGGCAGAGACTGAAGTCCATATAATCACTTCCTGAGGAAGTGCTGGACGTTTTTTGAGGGGGGAGGGGAAGGCGGGGAGAAGGTTGTGTGAGCAAAGGCTGCCAAGTCTAATAATGGTCTGCCTGTGTTAAGGTGACCATATGATGCACAGCACAGCCACCCTTTCAGCATATGAACAGCACTCAGGTAACTGAGGCTTTTAACAAACTAGACTCTCCGAGTTGATTTGCACTGATTTGCTGCAGTTTTGTCTAAAATTTACTACAATGAGACACTAATCCCCAAGTAGTTTATCTTCTACCAGACTCAGGGTGGGCAGCGTACTCAATGTCTGCTATTAAACTCGGAGCACATCAGAAGCCATCCTCTTCTTCTAGGGTGGGCAGATGTATAAGGACTGTGCTCAGCACACCATGTTTCACAATACAAATATGCTTATTATAAAAGGGGGCACAACTGATGCATCCAGACAGATCATTTTCATACCACCAGAATAGTGCTGTGCGATTTTGATTCAATTACACATGTGGGTAACAAGATGTTAAAGGCCATATATCATCTCAGTGGTCCTGCCTAGAAGGAACACAGAGGAGGGAAGGTTATATGTCAAGACCAAAGATCTGGAGCAGTGCTTTCTCAGATGTGAATACATCTGTGGGGTAAACATGCATGTACACTGGGGTTGGTATGTTCAATCTGTGGTGTGTCATACGGGGAGAATATTAGCTATTTGCTGTCGAAATGCTCTCCCCACAACTTCCTACTTGAACTTTATCTGACACGCTCTGAACTGAGAGCAATCCATCCCTATTATCCAGCAAGAAAAGCTGGATTTGGGGAAAAAGTGAGTGTGGTGGAAGGGTTGGGTTGCATAATTGGACGTCTCTTCTCCCTCTTGGCGATCGATTGGTCATGCCTAGGCCTTGCTGCAGACCAAAGCCTGTTCATTAGGAGCAGGAAGAGACTTTGAATATGAAAGAAAAAAAAAAGATTAATGTTAAAAAACGTATTTCACATGTGGGGGAAAATCACGCTTTTAATTTTTTTTTTTTTTTTAAAGAAAACATTGTTCAGTCCAAAGAAGAAAAATATGCAGCAGTAGGCAAGAGTGGTCTATGTGTACAAACCTAGCCCACGAGATGCAACGTCGGTAGCAATGAGGATAGGAGCCTTTCCAGAACGAAACTCTGTAAAACAAAGCATGCTATGAAGTAAGATTTTTCAAAAAGCTTAAGTTACCTGATCTTGATTTACACTAAATGCTCGTTTTCCAGAAGCTAGGTAGGATGGGTCAATTCCAGAAACCCCAGCAAGTCAGGATATAATGCCACAACTATTTTAAAAAATCCAGCTTTCTGGGCTAACCAATTTTCCCATTGTGTTTTGTCAAAACAAATTAACAAAAAAAAGGCAAATACAAGTACTGAAATTATGAGTATAAAGGCAAAGGAAGTTTTTTTAAATGTATCTACCAGATCTGAGGATATTAAAATAAAAAAAATACCAGAGAAAAATACATCTCACTATATTAGGTACAGCAGCCCAAGTTATTCTCCGCTCAGTGATGGACTCACCATTAAGCACCCAATCTCGTTCTGGCTGACTCTTGTCTCCATGGATACACATAGCTGGCCAACTGCCAAACAGAGATGCACATTAGTAGAGATAGAAAGTACATACATTAAAGGCAACAGGAAGCTTTACTGGCATTTTGTTTAAAATGCAAAAACCATAAAATTTGATAAATATTTTATTCCCTACAATCCTCTGGCCTCTATCTACCCAGCATGCCTACTGTAAACCCATTACCTACATAAACAACCATCTAAGCCAAATCATTTGCCACACTGATACAGTCCCAATCAGTATCAGGATTCCAATACAATAAAAAAGTTGCGCTGCTTACAAATAATCTCTCTTTCACTAATGCTTTGATGGACTGGAATCTTCTGGGAAACAATTACTGAATTCAGCCAAGAAAATAATGGACAAGTTGTTCCCAACAATAGCATCATGAACACTTAAACCTTACTGCTTTTGATTATAATTTCTGTTTCCCACTGGAAGAAAGTGGAGGGAGGGAGGGAGCTAATCACCCATCTCTGCGCATCCTTCGAGTGAGATCATCACATCGCCTCTTTGTCTCCACAAAGATGATAGTCTTGTTTTCCTTCTCTGCCATGATTTCTTCCATCAGTTGGATCAGTCTAAAACAGACACGAGGGCTAAGATGAATATCCATGTGTACCAGAATGCAGGAGTTCTCTCTCAACTGACATTGAGGACATACCCAACACACATCCAAACAAGTCAGTACCACACAGAATTTCAGTTGGTTGTACAAAGGTATGGTCAGAATATACACAAGAGATTAGTTCATTACAGGACTTACTTATTTTGTAACCTTCAAAGGTTAAATAATACTACAAATAACTTCACTATTTGGAGTTTCCAGCTGGCTTACAAAGCAATGTGTATTTTTAAGTACAACAAAAGAACATGAAATGACAAGAAAGTCAGCTTACTTATGGTCTTTCTCACTTTCCATGCATACGTCCACTATTTGCAGGATATTGTGGTTGGCACTGAGCTCCAAGTTTCCCACATTGATCTGAACATAGTCCTGCAGGAAGTCCTCGGCAAGCTGGCGCACTTCTTTTGGCCAGGTGGCACTCCACATCAGAGTCTGTCGATCAGGCTAAGGAAAAAGGGAAACAGATTTATTTAAGGTACAGGGCTTGGAATAGGAAAACAAAGGAGACTGTCCTTGTAAAAGGGTCACGCACTCTTATCTGGTCAACAATTTTTCGAATTTGGGGTTCAAACCCCATGTCCAACATTCTGTCTGCTTCATCCAGCACCAGGTATGTACACCGACGAAGGTTGGTCTTTCCAGCCTCAAGGAAGTCAATCAAGCGACCTGGTGTAGCAATGCAGATCTCCACACCTTAAGAACAGAATAAGGAAAAAGAGTAAGGCTCTTCATTTGAATGTCAACTGGTATTTTTAGTCAGAATGAATCACCCTCCAGAGCAAAATTGTTTTTTTTTAAAAAAAAAAAAAGCACCACCCTCATTCGTACCCAAGATTGAGTCATTTCAGTAGAAGCCCTAGTTTCTTTTAATATTTTTTTTCATTCTGAAATTACTGTTACAGTGCCATTAGAATAATAAATGCAGTACAGAAGCTAAAAGCTTACTGTCAGAAAAACATCAGTGAAGAGCTGTCCAAAAATCAGAAGATAAGCTTCTACTCAATCCTGGCCCACCTTCATCCAGAATTATGCAGTCTAGAAGGTGTCTCAAAAAATTAGAGTGAACTCCAGCTAAACTTTCCATGTTAATCAAGCATGACGTGCTCCTCTTGCTCTACAGGTCAAAGTACTTGCTTTTTTTTGGTAATATATAAAGCCAAAGCATGGGCTTTACCACTGAGCAATTATGCACTAATACTGAACACAACCATCCTGCCCATATTTGTGAGCATAAAAACAGAGTTCAAATATTCATAAACTAGTATCAGATTTGGCAATTCCTACAGTCCTTAAAAGGATGGCCTGGTTTCCACCAATTCCCAAATCTTTCAGGTGAGCATTTCAATGTCATTGAAATGTCCACAGAAGGTAAGCTTAAAGAAGAAGAGAGCATGACAAAGGTTTTCTTCATAAGCAGAGTATCTATTTTACAGCACTCTAGAAAGGTGTGCAAAAGCCCAGCCCCAAGGACTCTTCACGTAGCCTTGGACTCTTCCATTGAAGATGATACTTTTGAGTTGGAATGCACTACTGTTTTCTCAAAGAGAGCTATCCCACAGACTTCTACCACACACACCTCTATCCCATTACTGCAGTTTTCAACAATGACTCTGCAAAATGCAGGGGTAAGTAACATTTTCTGATCTCTTGAGTAGGTCTGTATATATAACCTTACCTTGATAATCATAGAATCATAGAATCGATTGGGTTGGAAAAGACCTTGGAGATCATCAAGTCCAACCCTTGGTCCAAATTCAGTCCTTTACTAGATCATGGCACTAAGTGCCATGTCCAATCTCTGTTTAAAAACCTCGAGGGATGGTGAATCCACTACCTCTCTGGGCAGGCCATTCCAATGCCTGATTACTCTCTCTGTAAAGAATTTTTTTCTAATATCTAACTTAAATTTCCCTTGGCAGAGCTTAAGCCTGTGCCCTCTTGTCCTATTGCTGACTGCCTGGGAGAAGAGACCAACCCCTACCTGGTTATAACTTCCCTTCAGGTAGAGTGTGATGAGGTCACCTCTAAGCCTCCTCTTCTCCAGGCTAAACAACCCCAGCTCCCTCAGCCCCTCTTCATAGGACTTGTGCTCGAGTCCCTTGCCACAGACAGAAAGGCAGCTACAGAACATTACAGGGTACGTGAGCAGAAATAGGGCTTAGTGCTTAAGAACAATTAAAAAACCAAACAACTAAAAAAAAAAAAAAAAATCACAACTGAACAAAGAAACCACACTTCCTCCAACCATGTAAAGATACTTCTATACATTCAGAAACTAGGTCTGATTATTTCAACAAACCTAGGCAGAAAACTTAAAATCTGCCTTTGGCAAAACCCTCCCTTAAACTTCCTGGTATTGCATTTCCTCAAAATAATCTATTCTTTCTGGAAAGTTTTCTTTTCCCCTTCCTCCATCCCGATGATCTTCACAAGTGGGAATTTCAAAGAGAAAACAGAAAGGAAATCTAATATTCAAGTCACTATACAACAAGGAAGATAACTACCTCACAAACTCTCGTTGTAACTAGAGAAGAGCCAGCTACTCATTCACTCTCCCCCCCTTTCAAATAGGTTTTAAGGAGAGTTGTACTTTCACAGAGAACGTACACTACTTCCTCCAGAAACTGCAAACACCCATTTAAAAATTACCTCTTTCTAGATCTCTGATCTGGGGACCTTTGGGTGCTCCTCCATATATGCAGGTACTCTTCAGTCTTGAACACTTGCCATAATCATCAGCCACCTGCTGCACTTGCTGGGCCAACTCTCTAGTAGGTGCTAGAACCAGACACTGCAAAAGGAATTGATTCAGGACAGTCAAGCTGCATACACATCCCTAACTTAAAACCATAAGCAAAGTTAGACCATCTGCTCTTTATTAGCTAAAACATTTAAATATCTTTAGACTATGTCAGCAATCGCACAGAATTTCAACTGAGTGGGATGTTCACATTGTGACAGTAAACATTCTTCTACTTACTATTCTGATATACCAATTAAAGAAAGCATACATCTCATTAACCATGCCATGCCATTATGCACAAAAACAAAGAGAATCAACAAGCACTTACAATTGGGCCGTCCCCTCTCTCCAAATACGGCTGATGGTTGATATGAACAATTGCAGGCAGCAAGTACTAAAACAGAAGAAAAAAGCGTTCTATAGTATCTAAAAAAGCAGAATTCTGCAAAAAAAAAAGATACAATACAGAGCAAAACGAAGTTTTCAGAGCTGCTGACCAATGTATCTGTTTTGACATGAGCACAGAATAGAGCTGCTCAGTACCACTGAAGGGAAAGCTCATTTCAATATGGAGTCTAAGTTAGCAGAACTGAGCAATCTCAGCCCTAATAAATGCTTTTCATAAAGGATAAAAACCCTTTTGAACACCGCAGTTTAACATATACCTTGAAGACTCGACCATTTCTTTCAACTTGCATAGTTAATGAAACACACGTGCTAAAGAGAACATATATTTTTTTAAACTGCAAGGTAAGCACAGACCAAAGAGAAGTGACTAAGCATCCAAAATGGAAGACACACACAAAATACTGTGTGTGTAGCCTGTGAAGTACATGCTGTGCCACAACAGCCTGTGACTACAACAGGCTAGCTGAGTTGAAAGTTAACTCTCCCCCACGATGCAATAAAGCAAGCTTTAAAAACATGTAATCATTTCACTTCATGCAAGTAGCACTGGTGAGCCCAAAACCTACTCACACATAGGTAATTTCTGCAAAGTGACCAGGAAAGTTAATAATAAATAACAGGAAAGAATACGCACTGCCAGAGTCTTCCCAGAGCCAGTCTGTGCAATGCCCACCATATCACGACCACTGAGGGCTAGTGGAAAGCCTTGGCACTGAATTGGAGTGGGTTCTGTGAAGTTCTGGTCCATCAAGGCATCCATCACATACTCTACAGAATTTCAAACACAAAAACATTTCTTAAAAGATTACTAAGGCTTTAGAAGACCTTTCAGAAAACAGAGCCAATAACTGTTTGGGCTTTTTCTGAGTAAACCTCATGATCTTAAAGAACAGCAAAACACTTACGTGGAAAGCTGCACTGGTGGAAGGCAAACACTGGCTTGGGGCAGCCCTCCATTCCTCGAATTGTTATCTCCTTCTTCCTTCGCAATTCCTCAACTTCGTACTATTTATGTGGAAAAAAAACAAAAAGCAAATGCCAAATGTCAGCAGGGACTTAAACTGCATTATTCTAACTGCCAACTCTCTTCACACCTCTGGATAACAGCTTTGTTAAGAGAACTGAATTGAAACAGACCTAAAAAACAATCGCTTTCCTTAAGATTTTAAGACTGAGTTACTGTACAGTTTCTGCAATATTCAGGGGTATGAACTCACTGTGTAGTTGAGAAGGACTAAGGTCTCTGTCTTCTTACAACCAGGCCTTTGTAATGAAAAGTGTATTAACAGAATATTTTTAGGAATTATACTGTTTCCAAAGGCCAGAAATGACCAACAGCTTCAAAAGCTATTAGAAACAGAGGATAAGAAATATTTACGTGGCAATGCTAAGAATTAAACAAACTCAATAGGGCCTAATATACTACAAACAGAAGGCAGGGCAGTCCCTCTCCTTCAATTAATACATTCCACAGGTGGTCAAACACAGAGTTCTTGCTGGACAACTTGCAACTCAGAAATGTTGCTTGGAATTGTTTCAGAGCCAGCACTTCTTTCTTTGTAAAAGAAGCCCAGACAACATCATAATTATACCCCAAGACCTCACCATTTTTCTAAATAATGGAACTCATTGTAATATTTTGGAAATGTGTATCCACATAATTTTAGGATTAGAAAACCTAGACAAAAATAAAACACTGTCTTCTAAGTCCAACTGCCCTTTGCAACATGTTTCCACAACTCTTGACCTTATTCTAATGCTCATTAAAAATCAATAGAGACACACATCAATACCAAACACACACTTTATCCAAAGCAATAGAGTGACTATTTGTGAGAATCTCTTGAGCTTGAATGAAAAGATAAAAAGAGAAAACGACTTCTGGGGAAAATGTGAAAACCCTTTTAGCTGGTTAAGCCAAAGACAGCTACAGCAGCTAATGCTAACCGTGGTTCAGTAGTTCAAGTTGTATCTTTTAAGAAGTCGATGCCTCCTTCAATTCCTTTATGCCATATGAATATTTCACATAAGGATTGTTAAGTCTATGTAACTGGATAACAACATTTTGTTTGTTGTCTCATATTAAGAACAAAGCTCTTAATTTATAATTACCAAAATGCATTACAGACGGAAAAAAAGTCTCTAGACTGAAGTCAGACAGGAAGGGAAGATTACTGTCTGCAGAGTAAACACAAAGTAGTGCACCCAGTTTTGAGCCCCCAATGTAAACAGGACATTGTTTTAACAAGGCATGTCCAATTATGGGGGAAAGCTGAAGGCTGGAGTACAGGCTGTATGAACAAAGAGTGGGAGCACTGGATTTGTTTAGCTTGGGAAAGAGCAGGCTTACAGCAACCTTTAACTGCTACTTTCAACCACCTGATAGGTTGCTATACAGACGATGTTGCAGATAATTATTAGGGGAGGTGAAATACCATGAAATAAACATTAAGCCCTCAGACAGCCACCCAGGGTGGATATAAATTCTCCAATATTCAAATACAAAAGGAGGAGGTGCTGAGCAATATGCTCCAGTTCTGCAGTTCACCCTGCTCTGAGCAGAGGCTGAGACAAGAGACCTCCCCAAAGCCTCCTTCAGCACAAAATTATTTTTATGATAAAATATTACTTGAAAACATTTTGCATGTATTTCTGTCACATTTAGTTCATTATTTAATAGTCTCAGGGCCTCCAATACTGTAACTGAAGTTCTTTAAGTCTTACCTTCAAGGACAAATTGCTAGCCCAAACAAGCATTATGATGATGCATTACAAATGACAAAATGTAAAATATATTGTATAAAAAACAACTAAGAACAGAAGCATCACCTTTGCTAATGTTAAACACTGAAGGCAACAAGAACTGGTATTCTACAGAGTACACACATCAAACAAGCCTAATGAACAGACAGTTCTATTACAAGCTATCCCAGACTTTCTAGAACAAGTCTTTCAACTTGTGACATTTTCTGTTGGAGGCAACACGGAACAGACAGAATCTGAGAACTTACTGGAGTAAGCCTGGCCACTTCCGGATGTTCCACATAAAAATTCTTTTCAAACTTGGGCAGCTCGTTTAAATCCCATTTTTTCTTACGCAAACGCTCCCCTGGATTACCAAATTTCTTTGGAGGAAGAGGACCTCCACGACTCGCTCCAAACCTGGGAATGTGAAGTCAGTTATTCAAAAAAATACTATCAATGTTTAAAAACTACTTTAAAACTTACTCTGGCATTAACTATTTCTCATTCTCTGCTCCCTGAGCTGACACAAGAGTACAAGATTCTAGCAAAAGCCAACCCCCTCCAATCACTGTGATGGTACAAAGCTTCTGGAAATGGCATAAACCCACTTTAAGTCACTTCTGAACCCCAAACCACTTTATTGTAAATCACCCCTTTAAAGCTCCTGTCTCTAGGACAGGGCTGGGGTACACCTAAAGCACTTAGGTTGTTCCGAAACTGCCAGTGCACTAACAACATGGTTAGATCAAAGAGATGAAAAAAATCCCTAATTGCAAGTTCCTTCTGTTTCTCTCAAGGTTAGTTTTATACAAAATAGCTACTTTACTATTTCCCCCTCTATCATCTCCCCTCCTCTCTTATCAAGAAATATGCCTCAAATGAAAAACAACAGAGTGAGGAACAGGAAGTAAACAAGTCCAGCCAAGCCTGCAAATCCATCTGTAATTCTGGAACCAATGAAACCAAAAAAAATAAATTTAGAACAAACAAACAAAAAACCCCACCTCAACTAAAAATTATTTTTAAAACACAGTCTTAACAGAGAGAAAAAAAAAAAAGGCAAAAAAGTATGTGGGACAAACCACATCCACTCTCAAATGCATTTAGATGAAGACTCAAAAGAGTAAGAAGCTAATGTTTAAAAAAAAGATTTCTAACTAGCAGAGCAAGTTACTGCTCTAAGTTCTTTTTATCCAGTTAATTTCATACACTTCAAAATGTTAAGAACTAATTTAGTTAGTCTGACTGGCTAATGCAGCAGCCAAAATGAGCTCCTGGCAGTAAGCTGTAAGAGTAACTAAAAACCCAGTGGCATGAAATGATTATTTAAGTATCATAAATTACATTTTAAAATTCCACTTAAAAAAAAACCTTACAGTTTTTTCATTGATATCACACAAACTCAGCAGAAGGTACTTTTACAAATGGGATCAGGTCAAATTTTGTCCTAAAGCTACAACTTTGTGCTAAACATGTATTCATGACACATTTGAAACCACTTTTATTTAGCCAGCAAATCCAAAATGTCTGCATCTTACCCAGGCAGTCCACTAGTAAATAAAAAACTGTTAATGAAACAAACTGAAACCAACAAAAATCCCAAAGCAACCTTCTTATAGGAGTAACCTGTGAGGGAAGGAAGGGAGGAAGAGTTGCTAAAAAATAAGTAAGACCTGAGTTACCTTAAGTACAAGACTATCTGCTCAAACATTAAGTACATTTTTTCTTTAAATTACTTCCTAATGGAAACTATGAATTATAGTGACTAAGAGACAAGAAAACAACTGAAATCAACATTGTAACAGGAAGGAGGAGTTCAACTGTTGGAAAAGTATGGTATATATAATTTAACTACTAAGTTAGTTTTAAGACGTTTGCTTTGTTTCAACTGTGCATTAAGCATTTTCCATTTCTTATAAATATCTCTTATTTGCTACCTTGAGGTCAAAATGGCAACTATTTCTATATCCAAGTTGTTCCTACAAAACCCACAGTGTCACCCGAGTCCACCAGAGGTTCAAAGGGTCAATGAAAGGAAACATATGACAGGGCTGATTGCAAGACTGAACCCTGCAACAGCTGAGTACTATGAATATTTGTCCCACAGCTACCCAGAGGGAAGAGCTTACGTATTTTACACAGAAATCACATAATTTCAGTGTTCCATGCTTGTACAGAATATGCCTGGCACTGACCTGAAAGACACGAGCCCTACAGCAGCCCTTGAACAGTGCCTGTTGAGGTTTATCTACCAAACTGGCAGTAACTGACACTTTACATTCTGATTACAAGTAAAATGAGATTCCAGTTCCAGTTAAACTGATTTAAATGTAAGAAAATTACCCTGATTTGCCAACATCTCTCTTTTCAAATGTGAATTCACACTGGCTCAAAACATTATTCTCTAGTATTACTGATGCCATCATCTCTGGGACAGAACTGAGCAAATTTGATACATTCCAGAGCAAAACATTGTCATTTTTCATCCTAAGTGCTCACTTAGAAGTTGTTCCTGACAAGAGGAAACCAGAAAACTTGTATTTGATTAGTCTACAAAAGAACTAGCAATAAAGTTACAAATGCTGGGTGGCCCAAAATTTTATAGAGGGTATTTATGAAGTATGATGGTAGTTAGTGGTTACAAGTATTTTCACGCCTTGAAAGGACATATACAACAAACTGAATCCATGAAAGCATTAAATTTTCCAGCATGATATGCCATAAAAAGTCTTTCTGTGCTAATGTCAAGAAATTTCACAAAGAAGCGTGTAGGCACTCCTTTTGCTCCTGCAGACCCCCAATTTGAAAGAGAAACATCTACTACTTTACACAACAGAAGATTACACTAATTTTAAGGCACATCAAGTGTTGTGTCAATGCTTTGACCTGTGTTAAGTACTGTATATAAACCTGCATACTCAAACTCACTGACTAAACTCCAAAAACAGCTGGGGTCTGATCTATCTCAGACTTGCCAAAGTGCTTATTCCAATGTCCTTGTGTTAAACTGAGCTGGAAATCTCATAGCTGAAAAACACCAGAACCCTCCTGTGAAAAAAATAAAAATGAAAGTATCTCTTAATTTCAGAACGTGAAATGTGGGTGTAAGATAAAGCAATGATACAACTATCTTCCTCCACAGACACCAGAAACTAAATGTTAAAGTGCATTGCAACATACAGCAAAATACTCTATAATCTCCCTGTGGAAAGGGAAAAGAAGAAGAAAACAAAGTGGGGGAGAAAAAAAAAAAATAAGGAAAAAAACGGAGAGAAGACTTATTAACTGAGATCTAGTCTGCCATATTAACAGAACCCACACAATACATTTATTGCTAATCCTCGAGAATGGAGGCCTAACTACTCGTGATCTGAAGGACAGAATATGCCACTCTCCAATATTAGTTCTTTCTCTTTAAAAAGGCCTGGAATTAATGCGTTATTACTTTTAGCCCTTAAAAAACTCGAGCCTCAATCCAGTTATGTAGTATAATGTCACTGTATTTATTTATTTATTGGTGTCATTCTCAGATGGAAAAAAAAAATCACACCAAATCAAACCTGCAAAAGCCTTCTCCAAGTCAAACTTCCTTTACATAATAGGTTCAGGAGTTTCAAGTACTAGATCTCTACAGTGCTACACAAACAACCTCTCTTTTGCTTCGTAAGCTTGGCAAGTGGGATCCAGCACCACATTCCCCCCAGTATCTAAGTCCTCAGCAGTTTCCAATCTCACTTCCTCTCACAATAAGCCTGTGAGCGCAGCTGAGAGAGCTCTCTCCCCCAGTGCCATCCTTCCAGCGAGTCCAGAGGGAGCAATGACAAGCAGAAGGGCAGAGGAACCAGCCAGCCCTGCCAGAGCCACCGAACCCTCCGTGCCTTGCGGGGAGCGGGGGGCCACGGCGGCCGCAGGGTAGGGCAGAGGGCTGGGAGAAGATAATTAAACGGGGTGGAGGGGGGCTGCGGATGCAGGCCTTGCAACGGCAAGCAAGGCTCGCAGTCACGCGCGAGCGATGGAAAAGCTTAATAAAAAAAAATAGTTTTTAAAAAGCGCTCAAAGCCCACCACCCCGTCTTGTTGCCAGATAAAAGTCTCCAGCTCCCCCCACCCCCACACGAGAACCTGTGGGGGAAAATCCCCACGGATGGGGTTTTCTCTCTCCCAAAATCGCTGTTCAAGGCCCCCCGCCCCCCTCCGGCCNAACCCCCCCTTACCCGCCGCGGTCTCGGTCGCGGCCCCGGTCCCCGAAGCCTCTCATCGCCCCCGGAGGGGTGGGCGAGAGGCAGCGGAACGCCGGCCGTGGAGACGGCGAGGGGCTGGGGGTACGGGGAGAGGGTCCAGCCAGGGGCGGCTGCGCCTCGGAGGACTCGCTTTGCGCCACCTCGCCTCTTTGGTGGGACACAAAGGGAGAAGAGGTGGTCAGTGGGTCCGAGACCCGCTGGGCGTCAGCGGCCGGGACGGCGGGGCTCTCGGTCGGCTCCAGGGCCCGGGCGGTGTGGAGACACCAGCGTCTTCTTCCTCCGCGCTCCCGGCACAAAATGGCCGCCGCCGCCCCGGCCCGCTCCGCTTACGTTACGGGCGGCGCGGCGCTGCGCAAACCGCGGCGCTCCGGGGCACCTACGCCTATTCACGGAACGCGGTTACGCACGC
Organism: Scytalopus superciliaris; assembly: GCA_013400415.1. Taxonomy (NCBI): domain Eukaryota; kingdom Metazoa; phylum Chordata; class Aves; order Passeriformes; family Rhinocryptidae; genus Scytalopus; species Scytalopus superciliaris. Next base: position 1,642,188 of record VXBX01002369.1, on the reverse strand, counting down.
AGCGCGCGCGGCGGAACACCACCCCGCGCAGTAGCGGGCGGGCTACGGAAGGTGCGTAGCGATCTTTACTTAGCGAGGGGGCCCGGCGTGCGGGAGGGGTGGAACGCTATTCCCCAAAGTGCGCTGCGCAAGGAGCGCGCTCCGCAGCCCCCCTGCGCCGCGGGCAAAACCCGGGCCCGGGCTCACGTTACGTAAGCGCACGGCGTACGCAAGGTGCGTAACTCGGCACGGCGTAGGGCGGGGAGAGCCCGCGCGCTTAGCGTAACATTCTCTGGCGGAGCGCGCAGGCAGGGCCGGAGGGTTACGCTGGTGGCGCAGCGGGTTTGGAGAATACGGCCCGTGGCCCAGGCGACCGCGGGCCCCAGGGGGGTGGCGGCGGGTCTGGGGCAGCAATGGCGGGACGGCGGCGGGGCGGGAGCGGCCCCTCCGGCCTCTGGGGCGCCTCCGGCCCGTCTGGGTTTCTCCTGAGGACATTAGTAGGGAGGTCTTGACGCGGCGCTGGGGCCGGAGCAGAGTGACAGCGGCCATGATGTTTGCTGTGGCCAGAGCGCCAGCAGGCCGGGAGGGAACTGCCCAGTCCAGCCCAGAGGCTTCTCGCTGAATAAAAGAATAACCCACCAGGCGATTACGTGGCACAGGCCATAAGTTCCGTTCTGCTGTGCATGTGCTATCGCCAAGGGGGCTGTCAGTATGTCCTGGCACACGGGGCCGTGGCTGGTGGGGTCACACCAGCCAGATCCAGGCCTGGCCCAAACCGGGCTGCTCTGCCCCTGGTGCTTTCTGAGCTGTCAGGTTATCAAAAAACAGGTATATTGGCACTAGATAAAGTGAGTCTCCTTTTGTTTCAGGCCCTTGAATGCAAATAACAGCCTGGAAGGGCACACAAATTACCATTTCAGTTTTAGGTGCTGTGTGTATGTATGGCATGTGTAAGAAAGCAAAATGAAATCTTGGTGCTTAAAATATTGGAAGAAACTTGGGTCTTTCTAAGCGGGTGGTAGGGAATAAAGTGACACTGCACACACTGACACCGAGTACTTGGCCACTGGTGTGGGAAAGGCACATACAAAGGCCTAGACGCTGCATTGAATGACAATAGCTGATCCATTCCTGGCTCTCCCAGATCAGCCAGCCTCCCTGCCTTCATCTCTCTAGACTTTTCTCCACTGCAAAAAATAGTGCTTTACCTCAGGGAAAATACCAACTCTCTCCTAAGAAACCTAAAGGAAGGCAAACCCTCTAGGTCCGTCCCAAGGAAAAGCCTGGCTACAATATCAGGCTTCTCTTGGATGATTCTCTGACCAAAGTAGAGGCCAAGGTTTGACTCAGTCTAATTACTAGAGGACTAAGTAAGACCTTATAGTAAGACACTTATAAATTGTTTAGTTTATTTTAAAACAAGCCATTCCATGAGCATCCGAGGTATAGCCAACTGAATTGTTATTTTGTCCCCTGATGCCCCATTTCTCTCTTTATTCTCAGCTTCTCCTTTTGCCCCCCCCCATGACCTACATCTCTGGCTAGTTCAGAGGTGTGCCTGTGCTGCCTGGCTCCCTCACCAAGCTGAATCCCAAGTGCCTTTCCATTGCTGTGAGTGCTGCTGCCAGTGCTTCCCCCCTATCCAGACACTGGGTTTGTTTTATTCTTTTTAATACTGATGATGATAATAATAATTCATAGTAATCTTTAGTAGTCTTGCTTATATCAGAAGAATGACAAGTCAGTTATATAAAGCTTGTTCCTTTAGAGAGCTAGACAAAAGGTTTAAAACATTGAGTTGCACCTGGATTATTTCTCTCATTAAAGATAAATGGGAATATGGAGAGGAGGGTTTAATTCAAAGCACCCAAACATAATCAGACCTCTGTTCAATTTCACAGTCTTTATTTTTAACTTTAATAAGAACAGTTTTAAAACATTCTCTCCAAAAAGTAAAAAATGTGAAATAAAAATGTAAACGTTATCTAGTAAAGATAAAAATGCCTGAGAACATATTTTAAAAATACTTGTTCTTCTACAGTACATGAGAATTCATCAAGTTCCTAGGCTGTTGCTCCTCCCACTGCCTTTTCCATCTATTTATGGCAACTTTATAACTGAGTTTATTCCAATTCTTCTCCATTTCGCTCTGTTAAATTCTACCACTTAGACATTCTCTTTGAAATAAACTGAGAAAGAGTATATTTAATCTCATGTGAAAGGGCAGCTTTGATTTTCACAAAACATAGGAAAAGAATTGGGAGAACAGTTCACAAGCTTATTTCCTAAATCTTTGTCTGCTGAAAGTTCAGTTGAAAAACGAAGACCTTAAATGAACCAAATCCAGTAAAACAGAACTGTACAGAGTTCATCCCGGTCTTTTCCCAAAATATCTCAAATAGCTCCCAAAAGCCAGAAGTGCAGCCAGGCAGTTGGTAGCCTTTCACAAATCTTCATCCCAACTGCCCAGCAGTACATTTATATAATTTTTTTTTACCTATTCTTTGGCATCCCCAATCCCTCCAGCCGTTATTGCAAATGTGGCTTCATTTTCAGGCATCTCAGGGCTGGGGGAAAAAAAAACATCAAGAAACTTGCAGGTTTCTCCATGTTAAATGCAGTTGTGAAACAGTCCCCAAAATGCTGCAGGTGTAAGTGACCTGGAATACTTCAGTGCCTTTATATAACTATGTATAAACTGTAGAACATGATCAATATCATCAAGATCAGAAAATGTGAAATAATTGTGTCAGAAAAACTTAGTAACTTAACAGCTCTGGAATTTTTCTGCCAATGGAACACCAGTCTTACCAAACTATTTCATGGTCTTCTTGAAGAGCTGAGCATTGAGTAAGATTTATGGTGAAAGATTACATAATCCAATGTATGCAATGTGAAGGACAACTTTAGTTAGTTGTTTAATCTGTTAATTAGTTTGTCCTTTCATATTTGCTCCAAACTTACTATACAGAAAGCTTCAGTACCTTGAACTTTGTCCCCTTATGGTTGCCCATAACACAGGTTCCTTGCTGTGAGGGAAAGGTGATTTACCTGTCATAGATCTTTGCAATACGCAGCTCCCCTCTCCCTTTCCTCAAACTGATCCTGGTAGTTGAAGCATGAGCAAGGATGTGGCCCCCAATGGGCTTTTTTGGGTCTGCCTGAAAGCTGAATTAGCAAGAAAATTATGGTGATTCAGTGTGCAAATTCCAGAGGTCAGTACTGTGATTAACTGTCAGACAAGGCCTATTCAACTCAGTAATGAATAATAAATTGGTAAATACATGAAAAAAGGAAGGACTTTAACACACTTGCCTCAAAATAAGATGTTCAAATGTTCAGTGCTGGCATAGTTTTCCTCTCATTAAATTCAAGAAGCTCAAGAAATATACACTTTGAACATCATACATAAGTTGCTCCAAAGGAAAATGGGATGGTTTTTCAATACTTTTTGTAGCTTGTTGTCTTGGTTTATGTTACAGTGAAATCATACCAAACAGCAGATAAATGTAAAAAAATGTAATTGCAAAAGCTGAGAGAAACTTATAGGTGTCCTCCATGAATGATTCCTCACACCAGAGGGACCAGTGACCAAGCTGAACGTTCATTTCAGTGCCACTTGCTCTATACTATCTCAGTTCTCATCTCTGTTAAATACACATTATGAAATAGAAGAATTTTTTTTAAAAGAGAGAGAAAAAGTATCTTACGTCATAGTTGCTCCGGGGTCAGCAGTCATCTGGTTGGTCACAAACACAGCCACGTTATATTCTGCAACAGAAAGCAACACAAAGAAGGTAGACTACATCCAATTAGAATTCCAAAATATACTCGCGTCCACGATAAAAGCAAGGCTGCTGCTGAAGCACTTCAAATTTCAAATGAATGAGAAGCAAATATTCTTTACGGCTGATGGCTGCAGTTAATCAGGAGGCAGCCTGAATTTGCTCCTGCATGGCTTCAGCTGTAATATGCCAAAAATGTGCACTTTGCAGAATTCCAGTGAACAAGTCTTTCTCAGTTCCCATCTCCTCTGTTGGCTCCCTGCCCTCAGCCTCCTCTCCCTCCCTTTCTCTGTTTGCCTTTTTTTTTTTACTGCATGGAAAAAAAGCATTTACTCATTCCTCATCAACATTTCTGAGGCATTCCAAAGAGGAGGAACTCTATTCATCCTGTCATCATCCCTCAGAGCACTGCAAAGTCTTGGGAAAGCAGCAGTGGGCATGGCTTTTTTTATCTTCCTCTGCCTTCATCCTTTTTTCTATTCTTTGTGTTTCTTCTGTATTTAGACTGTCAAAATTTGGGGAAGGCAATTTCTCTTCCTGGATATTTGTCCAGTTCTACAACCTATTTTCTCATTTGTAACTTGACAGTATTTCTGGAGAAACTCTAAATGCTGAAAAGCTTTAAAGTTTTCTCAATCTGTCATCTTGAAATAATACATTATCAGTTTGATCTTTTTGGTAATTGACAGAGGTGTAAAGTGAGGAAAGATTACAGGGCCTGTGCATGATTGATAATACACTTGGGCTTCTAGGTGGTTTGCTACCAACAGCTACTGCTCAGTGACTCCAGTCCCTGTCTTCCAAGTCTTGCAATGTTTCCCTCACCTTCTGATATTTTTTGGAGCCTTGACAGCATCTGAGCTAGTTTCTGTTGTCGTTCGGCCAGCTCTCCACGACCACTGAAATCCACACGGAAAAGTGCCATTATGGAGTCAATGATCTGCATTGTAATTACACTAGATAAGTAAATATAGTGAAAGAAATAGGCAAACTTATTCTGAAAGCATTAAGCATACAAAAACAACAGCAACAAAAAAAAGTCTTGTACCAGTAGCTTGAAGATACCAGCTTCCTCGTGGAACTTGGCTGCTACATAGTCAAGCAATTCCATCTGATGTTCACCTGGTAGGAAGGAGAGTTGCCAAGTGAAATTAGCACCAGAAAGAGCTCTGAAGGAACAAAAGCCTGAATTTTAAAACTCCACTTCAAATGTCTGCACTGTTTCTATTTTCATTGCCAGCAGTTTTAAATCCAGTGCCCAGTAACAAGCTACAATACCCAACAACAGTGCCTGTGCTTCTGCAGGCTCCAGTTTCCACTTGCCCATCTCAAAAAACTTTGATGTGAAAAGCTTCACAATGAAACTATGCATGAAAACAATTATTTTTTTTTTGGTGTTAAGAACTGAAAAGCAATATAAACATTTCAACTTAACGTTGAATTAAATGACACACAGAAATTGCTTTAATAGCATTATTCATGTCTATATGGCGATTTCAAAGTAGAAGTCCCTTTTAAAACCTCCATGCAGTTTTAAAGCAGAGTCTTGTGACAAAGTGCGTTGGAGCTATCGATAAACTGAGAACTATTAAAAAGGGTACCTTAGAGGAAAAAAAAACCCATAGATATGTCAGTTGCAATAATGTTCTTACTAGTGTATGCACGTGCATACAGCACGTTGTCAAGTACTGCCTCGTGGTCAACGTTGAAGCGATCAGCAATGTCACGAAGACGGTCTGGTCGGCTGACATCAGTCAGAGTTAAGGGTTTATCTTTGTACCAACCATGCTCTGAAAATAATAAAACTTCATTCCAAAATAGAACTAAGGGGGGTGGGGTGGGTGAGGGGTGGAAAGAAGAGTATTTATTTTGATCCTAGAGAAGACTGACTTTCTCTCTTCACACTGTCCCACGTACCCTAAAGATAGCTTAGGGCTCACAATGATAATTGTTTTGTGTTTAGGGTTTGAGGGGGGGGTTTGACATATGGAAGTCTGTGTTCTAGGAATTTAGCTGTGAGCAAAACCTGTTTATACACAGTCTATCACAGATGTGAAGTGTTAAAAATAGTGTTTAGTACTTAGATAAATTTATCTTGAATAGAGAAGCTTCTATCACCTGTAGGAGGCCTATTAAATCTTAAAACCCAAAAACTAACAACAAAAAAACCCAAAAACAAAAACAACCCACAAAACCAAAAAACAGTAAACCTAAAAAAAACCCAGACACAAACAGAACTCACTTAAAATAAAATCTGAATCCTAACTCTAATTTTTCTAAGTTGGATTACATCAAATGACAGAGGAAAAAGTCACTTCTTTGTGGGCCCCTATACACTGTGCTCCCCAGGATTTCTGTGCCAGTCATGTCTGTTTTACACATACAAAGCTATCAGGAGACTCCTACTTCCATAAAACAAAATAAACTGTCTTTCTATTTCATCATACCTGTAGCTTTCAACAGTCAAAAAGATACAAAGTGTTTTCAGTATCAAGGAAGATAATCTTTCCACCTGTGTAGCCATTTGGTCCTGGGAGCTGAGCTGTCACTGTGGAGAATCATAGAAGATCAAAGTGAAAAACTGGAAAAAATATTTTCTTACTCCAACTATTGTTATTATTAAATAAAATACAATGGCTTATTTATATCACAAAGAACTACCAGTTTTAATCAATGTGGAAATCAGGAATATCTCAAGTCTTACTGCGATCTTGAGAATAAACTCAAGCGCCTTTTCTCAACTGGAGATCAGATGACATTTAATAAATGGTGTCAAAACTGTATTTTATTCAGTACCATAACAAAATTTGTATATTTTCAGGATATTAATAATATTTTTTTACGCACAAGGCATCCTCTTAATCCTCTGCCCAAATGAACTGTATTGTTTTAGTACCTTTTTTTCTCAGCTGTAACTCATCTGATCAAAAACTCTTTGGGTATTATTTTTTCCTGATACACAAATAGTTACTAATTATGGGTTTAGTCTCTTTGGAGTGAATAAGCTAAAATATTCAATCCAGTTGTAATCATTCATGCAAAAGGGTATGACCCTGCTGACCATTAGGCTGTACTAACCAGAAAAGGCCTTTTTTTTCCAGAACACACCATATTTCACTATACAATATAGGGTTCATTTAAGGGAAATTGTTTACCCAGTGTCTGGTAATTCCAGCAGCATTAATAGTTACATTGGTTATTGTTTACTACTATTTACACATCGAGAGGTATCTGGGAAATCAGAGTCCTGCTGTCTTTGGCACTGCCCAAATGCAGTGACTGCCAAAGTATTTGTTTATCCAGTTAGTGATGGCCAGTAGTATCCCTCCAGTACCCTTTCAGAATGTCCTGTTCAGCAAAACCTCTGGAAACCAGTAAAGTAAAAGAGATACCGAGAGAGAACTGAGTAATGACCCCCCCCCCATCTACATGTGACCCACATTTGTGCTCTGCTTTTCCAGACAGTGTGTTTCACTGGTTTCTCCAAGACAGTCTATTATCTTTTCTCTCCTTCTGACAAAACTTACATGGATGTGAGCGGTATTAAAAGGTAATAATTCAAGTGAGTTCTCTACTCAAACACAGTTAATGGAGGTAAGAGTCACCAAGGTCTGTTACACTGTATTTCTAGAAATAAAAGACTTTGACCGGACTCTGTATGTTTAATTCTGATACAGTTGTAAAGAATGGATTCACTGAGAAGAAACATATCTCTCTCTCTCTTTAATGTGTTACACCTACCACAAAGAGTGTGAGATAGCTGGGTTTTGCCTGTCCGGAATTCTGTTAAATAAATAAAAGGAAAAAAAAAAAAACAAGTCAGAGTTTCTGTTTCCAAGTTTGCCAGATGCAGGCATTACTGCAGACAGAACCACTCTTACCTACAAAATTCACCTCTATCTCTGTCTTTTTAAATCATTTAAGCTCACTTTATAAATCGTATTTTGTGCAGGAGAATTGTGTTACATGTAAAGCAATATGTGAAATCCTTTAATTTGATGGCACTTGATTGTTAAGGTCATTTATTCCTTTGTGCATAGAAGTTTAAAACCACATGGCACCTGTGAAAAAGTGTTAACTGAGGACGGGTGGGGAAAGAAATGGTTGATTCCACTGACATGGGCCAGTTTCATTTTCAGTTAAATGATCAAGGACAAGCTTGCAAGTTTATCAATCTCATTATATCAAATCATGTTCGTCTACAGTTTATCTTTTCTGAAGTTTTTCTTTTCTTTACTGTGTTTTATGAACTCTTATTATTGTTGAAGTGTTAAGCACAAACTAAGCAAGTGTACTATAATAGTAGCTTAAGTGTAATTTCAAAATCTTACATGAAATACAATGTACCCTAAATGTGCATACCTCCTGTGGCAGTTTTGTTACTGGAGGAGCACACTGCATCAGAACTTTGACATCTCAGTAAGTGTTAATAATGCTACGTTGTACTGAATCAGCATGTCCCAAGTCTAATGATTACTCAGCTCAAACAGTCTGCAAGCAAATGAAGAGGGAAAACAGGAAAACACTAGGACAAGTATATTCTTTCTGCTTGCATTCATGCAGGTCCTCATCTTTGTGACTACGATGTGGTAAATTTGATAAAGTAATCCATTTTTTTAATTAAAATTTAAATTAACTTTCAGTTCTTAGTTCGGTAATACTCATTTAATGTGGTTCTCTCACCTCCAAAGGCCTCAGTGATTGCCATGCTTTCAATCCCACCACCCAGAAGTTTACTGGAGAAAGGGAGAGGATTACAATACAGTTAAACCCACAGAATCACAGGAGAAAAGTAAAAAAAGAGACATTTTTGCTACTTTAAGAAAAGTCACTTTTGCCCTAAAGCCCCTCACTTGATGCATTAAGTGGAGGGCACTAAATGATCCTTGGTTCATAAAGAATTAACTCTGTCTTAACCACCCTTTTTATGTGCAAGAGAAAAATCTACAGAAATTATAACTGGAAAGAAAGAAGAGAGAAAATAACATTTGGAAATATCACATTCCATAAAAATATCTCAAGGGAGGTCTTGAAGAGTTGTAATTTTGACCTGAGTCCGGCAGGTTGTTTTGACTAGGTAAAAAAATGATGATACATTCAGTATTTCTGGATGCAAACTCTGTTTACAGTTAGAGTGACTGCACACAGTCCAGTTTCCTCTCAGAAAAGGAGTTGACTTTGTTGCTGACTGATGCAGGTATCTTTGAGCCAACATTAGCTCCAAATGCAAGGGGACCTACTTGTCCTAGTTGAGCATTTATTTCTGTGTCTGATTAAGGACAATGAATATGATTATTGGAAACATTTGTGTGAAGGAAGGGTTTTGGAGGTAAGCTTACTCAAACTCCTGGCTGCCAGTAGAAATATGAAATACCATCTTCCGTTTCTCACTGTACTCAAAGGCGGTCAGGAAGCCTGGCTCCTAAGGAAGACCAAAGACAACATGCGAGGTTTATTTTAGCTTTAACCTGAAGTTAAAGAACAATATCCCACTTAAATATATTCTTCCCACTCCAGCCTCAGTCACACAGGTTAGATATGAAAAACACTATCTGGTTGTTGTGAAGTATGAAGTATTATCCCATTAGCGTAAAAAACAGAATAATTTTCAAAATTATCTTGATGATATGGTGGAAAATCTGTTAAGAGAAACATTGCACATCATTCTGAAGAGGCCAGCATAGGTTTAAATGCTCAGAAAGTGACTTACAATAAGCTTGTTTGCAGCTTCTTTAATCTTGTCCACTTTGGCCTCTGAAAGCCCTTTTACATTGCACAGTGCCCGTCTTGTGGTCATCTGGATTCCTTTGATTGTGCAGATCCCAACTGACTTCAGCTTTTTAATATCTGCTACATTCTGCAAAGAAATTTCCCTTCTGTGAGTGTTCAGTCAACAACTAGAAGGTGAAGTAAACCTTTGACACATATTTTACTATACATTCATATGCACTTGTGTTTTCACCAAGAAAGAAAGATTTACAGAGCAAACTCTCCACTGTGCACTTTGTGACACCAACAAAAGAAAATTTTGAGGAAGATTGGTGTGAGGGATCATGGTGCAGAGAACAGTTCCTGGTGTTTTTGAGAGAAAGGCGTCTGCATCCAGTTGTATTTACTTGTCCCTGTTCAGTGTCAGTTTTTCTAGATCCAAGCTGGTAGTAAAGAAACTGTATGGATTATCTCAGATAGCATCGAGCCCACCCTAGGAAACCCTATAAAAGTCAGTCTGTCCTTCGTCCCTTAGCCCAGATGATCTGTAAACCGTATTATCTGAGGGTGGATAGTTGGCAGCTGCTCTGTGAGGATCATTGAAAGCTCAGTTTAACTGCTGTGCTGTTTTGGCATGTTCACAGTTATGTCCAGTTTAAAACACGTTTATCTTCCAGATCTGACTGACACTCTGAGATGGAATGAGCTAGAGAGTTTTTCATAAATTGTTACCAGCATGACTTCAGACAGCACCCTACCGAAACATTTTGCCTACTCTCACCTTATTTTATAATTTTGGCATCACTGGAATTTAAAAGCAAGAACAGATTACTCATAAGAAAACATACTATGTGAAAGGTGCGGGATAATACATAAATTTACCATTTCCTGCCAAGATTTTTCTTTGAAAAAAACTATGAATTGGACATATCATCTATTTATCTAGAGCGTGTGGGTGCATAGAGCATAAGAAGGGAGGGGGGTTATGTGAGAAATTAGTCATGTTCATTTGGAAGCTTATTTCTCATCCTGTGATATGTGTGTATAACACTCAGCAAAGACTGGGGGGTCATAGTACCTTAATTCCTACCAAACACCTTTGATCACCGAGCCTCAACCTCAGCTGTGCTATTCTGATTCTCTCTGTGGCCACATTGCCAGATCCAGTAATTATTTTTCTCTCTACTCCTCAGGAAAAAAAAGTCTGAATCCACAAAAATTATTTCTTCAAGTAAATTAATTTAGCAGATATGGGTCATCATGTGTTCATGCAAAGCTTTAAATGGCACAGCTGAGAACAAAAAGTTCCCCTGAGGTGTGGGAATAATCACTTGGAAGAAAGAAAAAAATGAAAAGGAGCAGAACACCCCAATGAAACCAGAAAAACAGCCAAAACCATTATTCCTTATTTTAAAGATCTTTCCTACATTCATATCACTCTGTGAATTCCTCATTTAATATGGACAGGTTCGTACAGCTCCCTTCCAGCTCAGGTCAGCCTCTTTCATCAACTTGTTAAATTTTTAATGCAGTAATTTGTGTGTTTTTCCTGTGTTGCCCCATAGTTAGAGCTCCCAGTCATGTGATCCTTCTTCAGAGCTCTGAAACTGCCAATAAAAAAAGTTGTCAACAATTCTGCTGCTGACAGGGTCAGCCCAGTAGCCATAGTGCTGACTAATGATGACTCATTGTGTCTGTGTCCTTCCCATCTGTACCTGCCTGTAGTCATTTAAATTAGACTTAAATCTTACATTACTTCAGGCATACCCAATCTTTTATTCTGCTCCTATAACTGAAGATAATAGGATTCTGATCCATGAGCCAGACTCCCAGATAAACATATAATAACAGTAATTCAAATAAATAGGTGCTGTTTATGTGGTAATTATGATGATGGTAACAATGCTAGGAATTCATATTTGATGAAGAAAACTAACCACTTATTTCCCTAGCTACTAATATTTTCCTCACTCCTACTCTACCCCCTTCATCAGCATGCTGAAAATAGTATAGCAACAATTGTCACAGTGTAATCTCACAGGCACAAAAAATGCAGGGGTAATTACAAAGATTGGCAGGAACAGGAAATAATCTATCACACAGTTTTCAAATAAATTAGCAAGCAGTTGGTTTTTCAAGAGTGCTAGGTGCTAAATACTTTGGGTGTCTTGCCACTTTATTTAGGAATCTGATGTGAATGAGTTTTTCTAAAAATTTGTCTTATCACCAGAGGCAAAATTTGTCTCCACATGACTGAGTTAGAATTTATTGCGAGGAGGAATTTTAGTTATTTGCATCAATGTGCATACAATTTTGGAAACAACCCTACAACTTACATCTTTACATGGACAAATCTATGTCGTCAAGTGATTGCTAATACTTACAATTCCATGCTTCTGTAGCAGGTCAATATCCTGAAAAAAGGATTCCTGAAAAAAAAAGGGAGAAAAAAAATAGATTTTGCTTTTTCTTGTTATTACATCTATCTCAGTCTGTGTCTGTTTCAAATTTGTAAACGTTTATTGATTTTCCCCAATAACACATAACTTCGTGGACAACTGAAATAAGCAAAGCCATAGTGAGCCAAAAATGCATTAACATTTCCTACCACCTTTTCCATAAAGTGTAATTTCACAGACAATGTGAATACTGTGCTAATAAAGCTTGTGTTATGATCATCATCATCATCTGGAGTTTTTCTGCCACAGTTTCTCAGTCTTTTCTTGCTGATAACCATTCCTCAGAAGCATAAAATTCACTGATAGTCCCCTTGCATTTCATATAGCAGCATAAAATACAGAGAAATAATGATAATCCCAATAAAAACTGCAAAGCTTTTGAAAGGTTAATGAAGAGTACTTGAAGAGCCAGGCTGTACAAGGACTAAGAGAATGAGATTTTTCTTGATAATAGACTGGAACAAAATTTTAAAATGCATTGAACTCCCTGATGGTCTTTGGGGATCTCCTGTCCCTCCACTGATTTCCTAACACTATCAAATTACTTTCAAACAGCATTTGCTGCACATATTTTCCAACCAACCATAAATTTACCTCATCATCCTGGTATCCTGGTTCTTCTTGGACTACTTGATCCTCCATGGCCTTCATCATGAAAGAGCAGGCAATGAAATATTGATCGCTACTGGGAAATGCAAACAAAGACAACATTGGGGAAGCAATAAATGAGTAAATGACTCTAAAAGGACTTTTAGGAAGTCCTTGAAACTTGTCAGTATGTCATCATATCTGGATTTAAACTTGGATACTGTTTACAACTCTGACCTACCAGACCAAAAGGAGAAAATCTACTTTACTCTCAGATGAACCAGTTTGGCTAGAAAGGGCGTCACAGGTATTAGGAAAAGAGATCTCATTCCCCTGTGAGAATCTTGGGTCAGAGTTGGGTTTTGGAGGTGGGAACATTTGAAATGATTTATCATTATTGGAATTTATTGGTAAGAATGCTAAAGGCAGTCTGTATCTTTATAAGAAAAGTCAGCAGAGTAGCAGACAGAATGGCTAATGGAAAGGCTATGCAACAGCCCAACTTCACCATCTTTGTGTGAGAGAAAACCCACAAAACAATCCTACTGAAAAGGCTACAACTCCTTAGTGATTTATCTTGAGAGTAGACTATTAAAGCTGTATTTGTTTCAAAGTTCTTGCTGAGGTTCAAAATGACCAATAAATGCTGAAGACATGCAAGTAATGCCTGTTAAGGAATAAGCTTGCATGAAGAGAATAAAAGGAGGGTAATAAAAATCTGAGGCTTTTATTATGTAAAACCACATACAGAGTGCTCATTTCAAATTTTTTCATGGTTAACTTGCCATTTCTGTACTCCGACACTGCTTCCCTGCCTTATCTATGTGACTTTCTAAAGGCAAGGCCTAGAACTGGAACAGGCACTTAGTGATAGCACAGTTAAATAAGAAGCAAAATATGACCTCCTTAAAGTTTACGAATGCAAGAAAAACGAATACAAAGTAGTTCCTTCAAAATATGGTCTTATAACCTCTTGTATAATTTTTGTGGTTTTGTAAATGGGTAAGTTGCCTCTGTTTTAATTGTGAGCTTACTTTTGCTGTTCTAGCTATGACTGATCAAAAGTTTTGTGAACTACCTCATATATATATATTACTTGCTATATATATATATATTACTTGCTCATCCTTGTTAATAAAACCCACAAACTGTAAGATGGGCTCAGTCTAACAGAGGTCAGGATAGTTTAGGCTAAATATCTGCAAAGAGCCCTTTTTCCAGCTTCTAAATAGATACTTACAATCTGCCTAATGTGCTTGCAAGAATCTTGTGTATACAGAGGCTGGGAAAAGGAGAAACAAATTCAGGATTTTAGTATTAACTTATTCTGTTGATATTTAAACGGAGACATTCTTATAAAATCAGTTGTTTGTGATAGTATCAGGATATATTTCATTTCTATTTCAGAACCCTGACAATTATGGAGCGACAGATCATGCCTTCGCCTAATTGCAGCAAAACATTAATTAAAAAGCAAAATATTTAAAACAACCCCCTTAGCTTCAAATACGGAAGGAAGAAAAACAAGTAATGCAAAAAGTATTAAAACTATATTACAATCCCCTTCTTCATTGAAAACATCCTCCTGCAATGCACATAATCCCGCACTGCAATCACCCTCAGCGGGTGGTGGGGATTGTTGTCCTATTCCCCATCCTCAGGCGATTGGCATCTCACGGCAGAAGAAGGAGGCGGACCGAGACCTGTGCCTGCCCGCGGGCCGCAAGGGGAAAGGGAGAAATTATTTCTCACCCCGCTGAAAGGTTTAGTTAGGAACAGAATCCTGCTCGGCGGAGGGCCCTCCTGCTGCGGGTGTGTTGGCGCACCGGGAGGATTTCCCGGGAACGTGAGGGAGAGC
>VXBX01002369.1:1609833-1627717 GCA_013400415.1 Scytalopus superciliaris | reverse complement strand
GGGGATGAGGGAGAGCCCTGAGGGAGAGCCCTGAGGAAGGGCGCAGGCTCTGGACAGGAGTGGAGGCTGTCCTTTCCCTCACCCCCGCCCCTCGCTGAAATACGCTTTATTTGCTGTCTTTAATCACTGGATCGTCTGTGATTTATCAATTACTATATTCGCCATGTCTGAGGAATATCGCAGGGGCCTTATTTTACAGCTGGGAAAGGCAGGGCTAGTTAAAACCGTGGAGTGGCATTGCTTTGGAGGGTATTCCATTGAACACGCTCTCCCTTTGTTTTTGCAGGGTGCCACTCACGCATCTTCCCAAACAAGGCACACGGCGATTTTGGATTGGATGCCCAAAACCCGTCAGAGAGCTGGAAGAGAAGTGACTTGCCTGAAGTCACAGGACAAGAAAATGAGGCTGAGTCACACACATGACTTAATCTGCCATTTTAAAAGGATGGAGAAGGTGCTTTTTAGGATATGAACACTTCGAGACATCTGCAGTCTTCTTGGAGACAGCATTGGGAGAGCAATCACCCGTTTTAGCTTGCCTGTGGTAGCACAGTCAGTGCGGGACTGCATGTCAAGGAGACATCCGCATATTCCTGTGAGCAGGAGGAGTTCCTGGCTGCCCCTTGTGTGGGTTTGAAACGGCAGAAGGGATGGGAGCAACATCTCAGTCTGTTTCAAGGTGTTTGTGAAAACTTACCCACCCTTCGTCCGTGGGAGGTTAAGGGCACTTTTTCCAAGCTGTTTCTTAGCTGAGTCAGGAAACCAAGCAACAAAGCCCACAGCCCCCAGCCATCATCTGCAACACCACAGGAGTGCTTGCAGGGTCCCTCCCTATCTGAGACATCAAGCAATTTATATAAGTACCAAAAGTCTAATCCTGGGAGCCCAAGGCTTTGTCTGTACAGAGGAACCGGCTGGCACTGCTTTTGAAAACTGCATTATTCCGCAAGAGCTATTCCAGAAGGGCACTTCGGCAGGCAGCCCTTTAAAGGAGAATTCCTTCACAAAGTGTGCTTTTATTCCAGGAGAGAATGCATATGCAGAGAGTGACCCTCCTGGTCCTACTGAACAGCTCTGCAGCAGATAATGCCTCTGTAAACAACCTTCCCTTCATTATCCATTTAGTTTGGAAAACTGTTCTCAGACAGGTCAATGAATGCACAGAATCTGAAAATCATTTCCCACTACAAAGTGCTACTTTGAGCAATAAACTACATTCAGCAGCTTCAAAATGTTGTGTGATCATTAATGGTTCACTTGGCTTCCAGCTGGTGCTGTGCAATAACCCCACATATCCCATCCCATCACACACCAGCCAAGTGAGTTGGAGGCATGCTGGAATCTGCTCCTTCCCTTTTACAGGTTCTGGTGCTGACCAGTGCATCTCCAGCAGTGAGTGAGGTGCTGGCAGGCAATGAGACACATCGCTGTGATCTATGTTTCCTCTCACTTCAAAGCTTGTACCAGTTTGGACAAGATAAGACCCAAGTCAAACCATTACCATATAAGTATTAAGTATCCAGAATAGGGAATTCATGAGGGGTTTGTTGTTCTTGTTGTTTTGTTTGGGTTTAAGGTTTGTTTTGTTTTTGTTTTTTGGGTGGTTTTGATTGCCTAGTTTTGATACATATTTATGTGGCTCAAACAGACTAAAGTCAAATACAGGAGCTAATGCCTTCTCTGACCTTCCAAGTAGGCAGTTTGCTTATTCTTAACGAGGATAAAATAATCTGATATCTGAAATCTTCCCAGAATTGCAGAATGCTTCTGGGCAAAGGTGCAGCAATTTCTTCATATTCTTCACCTCTCCCTTCTCTAGCAGACATTGTTTGGATTTTTTCCTCTGTAAAGCTGAAAATGCATGAAATGAAATGTTGGGGGTGGTGAGTAGGGAGGGAGAGCTGAAGGACGAGGGAGAATATGGAATATTTCAAAGACAATCCAAGTCTTACCAAGGTAAAAACTTTCTCGTGTCTCCTACAGGAAAGCAATATACAGAGTAAACGGCAGCACCACTTTGGAAGTTATTATAGTCCCAAAACTACCCAAATCCACAAATCATGATAGCCATGCCATACTGCCTGACTTTAGCTACTCCCTTTGTCACATCAGAGTGAACAATCACTGCTTCCAAAACAAAATCTGCCAAATACCTCTCCGTGAGGAAGGCCAAACACACATTCCATCCTGGTCAGTCTCAGGGAAAGGCCACGTTGTTTCAATGTGCCCCGTGGAATTTACACTAACTCACACCACACATCACAACTTGCCCCTCTTTCTTCACACCTGAGAGCTCTTCTGAAATTCCTTTAAGCTAATGGGTTATACTAGCAAGAGTATACTAGACTAACGTAGTCTAAAAGCATACCAGACTATCAAAAGAGAAGAACAGCAAAATTGAATTCAGGTTATCAGAATACAGTAGCATGAATCTACATGAATTTTTTGTACTTATTCATGCTTATCTTTCTGCCACTCCTGGTCAAAATCCCTCATTTATCTGCAGTCTCCCTGGTGCAGTTCCTTGAATTCCATGTCCATCTTGGGAATATGCCTGAAACTCTGTCTGCATATCTTGGGGTAGACTCTAAGGTTTTACACGAAGGAAACAACCCTGCCTATGTTTTCCTTCTTTTTGGTTAGAACTAAGATGAACTGCAAAAGCTGTATGCATGCAGTGGGTCTCAGGATAGGACTGGCAAAATATCAGATCAACCAAGCTTCATCATTCAGACTGCAGTAACAGGAGAGCTCTATTGTTAAAATGGAGTTACTGGAAGGAATAGAGACAGTACTGGGAGACTGAGTTATGTCTCTGTCGCAGTCTTGAGACCCTTAGAAAACCCTTGACAAAATAATCAATACTACAGTGTTGGGAGTGACCCTGCATCATAAAGACACAGATTTGGCTACCCCTAATTTACCTTGAGTTAATCACTAAGGATATGTTATAGGATTAGGGATCTCCCTTCTGTTTATCAAGATGTCATGTCCAGATCGTCGTTCAGAATTGTCACAATGGAGGAAATGATGAATTAGATGGCTCTTCCTGCTGATATTAAAGAGGTGCCAGGTCAGGTCAGGGCCACAACAGATTATATGTGACTGGAGAAGAAGAGATGCCAAAGATAGCATTAATATCAAAACACCAACTAGAGAATTCGAGAATGGCTATTTTTCTAAATGAAAAAGAATAATCCATATGTCAACTACACAAGCACAGTAAGTGATAGCAGTTCAAGCATCACAAGATCCACTATTTTAATAGGAGATTGTGAAATTAGCAATTATTTATTTATATAATTAAGAATTACATTATAAAACTTAAAAAAAAAGGGCAAACTGGGAAAAACAAGGCCACTTTTATGCTTTGCAAAATCTAAACCAAGTTAGAGTATTTATGGAGACACACATCAGTACATCACGTGCAGTCTCTCAAAAAGACAAAGGAGATAAGAAAAGCTGTCCCTTTTGAGAACGCACAAGGAATTTTTTATTTAAGGTAAAAAAAAGCAGACTAGTAACAGAGAACAATAGGACTGAAAAGGTCATCAAGAGATTATCTAGCTCTAAGCAGAATCAGATGTTTGTTTGCCTGGGGAGGTTGTGGATTTTCTTTTATCTTTTGAGAAAGAACCAGAAAATTTCAGTGCTTGGCTATCCTTGCCATTATCCTTGTTTTCTTCACATTTTATCTGTAAAAATATGCAATATACTCTGAGCTAGCTTCTAGTTTAAAAGTTTAGATAACTGAGACTCTAATTCTTGCATTTTTTTTCCTACCCCAAAAGAGAAAAAATGCCAGCATAAACAGTTCTAAACAGTTCAAAAAAAAAAAAAAAAAATGCCCAGACCTGATGGCTTGTGTGTCAGTGTGTGCAGCTTGCTTTTACCTGCTCATTACTTTTGAGGCTAAACCCCTGTCACTGTGCAACCCTGTAATACAGTATTGCCATTATAAGTAATTTGCCATAACCTTTGTACTGAATTTGCAAGGTCTCAGGACTGAGGCTTGTCAGGTTTGCTTTGTTTGAACTTCTCTTGACCCTTCTGTATCTTTTACTTGGTTAGTTGTGACAGCAGTTTCCATAACTAACCAGCTCTATGGCTAATTTGTTTTACTTCTGTTTATCTGTGTGTGGTACAGCCATCATTTTATATAAATAGCAGTAACAAACAGTTCCTCCGTGTAGAAAAAAAGTTATGACTAGCATGAGGATGCATTTTAGAGAAACACAGACCTGGTGCAACAGCAGAGGCCTATAGCAAGGAAGGAGAAACCACCAATATGAAGATCATACCCTTTCAGCAGCTTCTCATATTACCCACACACCAGAAAAAGCCCACCAACCTTATGACCCACAGGAGCAGTGGAGGGATGAGTGAAATACAGGGAGAAGTAGAATCCAAGACATGTATGTGTTACCATTTTATAGAAGTACTCTAACTGCATTATTATTCTTTCTGTAAGTTGTATCTGGATCAACAATCATCTGACTCTCAAGATTTCAATTTTACTAACAATAAATTCCTGACTTTATACATAAGGTCTGCTTCCCCTTTTCCCATAAGCAAGGTGTTGAATCGTGTCACAAACTAGTGGCTGACATACTCACTTCTAAATTTCACTATTAGCTGATAAATTAGAAGAAATTCAAGGATTTCCTGAGCTAACAAGCAGATCAGTAGCAAAATGGGCAGGCATGGATTAAGTGCATGGCCTGGTTGCAGCTAAAATTCAATCCTTTAAAAATCTATCATTGAGCACATTTCTAACCTATGCTAATAGTTCTTTTAAAAATACATCTTTTTAAAGCAGCTTTTTTTTTGACATTTCCTTCTGCTTGAGAGGCTGGTGCTGTGATTTTCTAGAGTTTATCAATCTCTGCACAAAAACGTCTATTGAAAAAAATGAAATGCAGTTGGTAAAATATATTGCTCTGAATCATGAAATGTATACTTTCGGAAGTACAGGTCTTTTTTTAATCTGTGAGAGCTTTCTAAACAGCTGTTGCAAATTCCAAAATAACTGCTCTTGACTAACTCCACATATACAGATTTTTGTTCTGGAATAAGTGCACCTTGTTCTACTTCAGCTTAATATTAACTTTATGATACACAGAAATAACAGACTAATTATGAAATAAGACTGTCCACATATATAGCTAAGTGGGACTAGTAATTGCAGTTACATATACATTTTTTCATTTGAATTGGCCTCCAAGATCAGGTAAAATTAGGATGAAAAAAGCAATAGTAGAATTTATTTTATATGAAACTGTTATCCGTCTTCAAATTTGGTGACAATGCCACCGACAAACTTGCATTTGAATTCAAGCTCAGTCACAGGCCTGGTTAAAGTCCATGAGTGAGTATCTTCATTTCACTAAGTAAACCAGAAGAATTGACTAAATATTCCTCGGCTCACAGATTAAATGGGAAGCCATTCCCCAAGGGAATGAAGCACATCACATGGCCAGCCCGGCACCAGGGCTAGGCCTGACCAGACTACAGAGCGTGGCCCGGCTCCCACTCTGCCCTAACTAATGCCCCACAGTCCAGCTCTCAAAGTGAGACAGAGCTTTAACCCAGCAGGGCATTATGCTTTGCATTTCCCCTATCTGCGTTCCCTCAGGTGCTTATCTCAACAGTAAAATAGAAAAGGTGGGATCAGGCAGCTGGGAGATGGGGTAGAGAGACAGGAAACGACTGCCTCAGCATGGTGTTGGATCAGATTTGCCATTTGGCAGACTGTCACCATTCCCTCAGACAGAGCCACTTCCCTGGGACTGAACGCAAATCCAGGGGGCAGAATCTGCCTGGCAGCAGCTGAGCACATTAGTGCATGAGAGAAAATGAGAGAAGCAACAGGGATTATTGCTTTAGCAGGAAGCTGAGTCAGAAAACTTGATTTTACTGCAGTAACTCATCAGAAAGGGAGTCAAAACAAGCACATTGCTCACGGATGTGTCTGCCATGCTGCAGAACACAGGCCTGTGTGTGTATTCTTGACACCAAGGAAATTCTGACTCCTAATAAAACCACATTGCAAATGCTCTCTTAACTGTTATGGCCAAAGGACTCAGTGCTTCTCTAACTTATTCACACACCAGAATTAAAAGTTAATGTGAAAAAGACATGAAGTAAAGCAGCTTTATCCACTGAATACAGGACAGCAGAGTTTTCAGGGTTATAGCTAAAAGAAGTGTAATTCACTGAATGTTTTTTTTCCCCCTTTAATGCGTTCCAGCTCACAGAAACTGACTGCTTCTGCTGTCAAGTAGGGTGAATAATGACTTTGAGTACACTGCTCTGTTTGTATTCAGGACAGCTTTTTATTGGCATGCTTCAGAAAGAAGAATGTGTTTAAAGTGCAGCTGATAGAAAATTTAAAATTTCTAGGTCACAGCAGAATTCACTGGTCACATCAAAGAATGGCATTTTACAGGAAAAACATTTTTAAATTCACATTTGGAAGAGGTTCAGCACTAGTATTTTAGACATTTCTTAATTTTTAAAAAAAGCCCCAAACTTTGAAGAGCATCTACTTGAAAAATGAATAATTTTCACAGTGTTTCCACATCCCTTAGAAGTTTGGAAAAGCTAAAGTTTTCTGGCTCAGCTTCTCAGTTGCTATCAGCTTTTCTTTTAAACCAATCATGTTGCAGTACTGAACATGATCTTCTTTTGGCCAGTTTTCTACTCTTGGCTTTGCCTGCTGCTTCTGCAAATGAGTTTTTGTGTAAACCACAGAAAAAAACCCCAATCTTGCTCCATTTGTATTCCATATGTTTGCCAGGCTAGTGGCCAGAAGAGATCATAAGGAGTATGTTTTTCAAATCCCAAAACCTGGATAGGCATTGAGTGCATCATCGTACAGTTATTTTACCTTACCATAATATTTAAAGGTCTCAGGAACTACTGTAATATGCTTTAAAATACTGTGTTTCCTTGATTTTGCTACACACAGAGCCTTAATTTTCAGTAATGGTTTAGTCTCGAACCTTTAACTTCAGAGATTCATTAGCCTGATTATTCTTGTTTGTTCTCCTTTGCTTGGATTATCATGGCTTCTTTATCAACCTTATTGGAAGTGAGTTTCTTTATTAAACATTTCTCTGTCCATATCTGAAAAAAGGCTCTTAATCTCTCCTCCTCATGTTTTTACTGAACTGATGATTGTAAATGACATATCTGTGTCTTTGAAACTCTGTGCAGATGCACAACTCCTACTCAGTAACAACTCCCACTGGGGTTCAATATACCCCAGTACTTCCTACTGCAATCTTTCTTCCCCTTTTGTCTGTCCCTCACTGTTGTTTGTCCACTGGATTATTAAGGCACCACTTCCTGTTTTAATAGCCAGGCAATCCAAGACAGAGGAATGGGTCAGAGTTTCTGATACTTCAAACTTCACACATGACCTCTGTTCTTAGGGCAGTGAGTATCAGAGAAGAAGGAAATCACACAACACTCAAATATTCAATTTCAAAATAGCATTCAGTGTTGAATTGCAGCCATGAGATGTCCCCAGCTGACCAGCCACTGTTCCCCATCCTCAACTATTACAGCACTTATGCAGCAAAAGAAGATTGGAGAACAGAAGCTGAAGAGAGCAACAACAATCTTTCATCCCAGCCATTTGTAAGAAATAACCGAGTGGCCTTGAAGAACTCTCTGTAGAGTAGAAGCACCTGCAAATCAGCTCAGGAGTCTGAACTGTTGGGGTGGAGGACTCTTCTGGTGTTGCTTCAGGAGGAATTCAAGTATATTTGACAGGGAAAAAAAAAAAGACAGGGAAGGAAATTCCAGACACAAGTACAGTAAGTATGAAGTATACCGTTTGTCACCAACACTTAGAGTATGTCACCAACATACTGAAATAGGCAATGAACAACTGGCAAAGGAAGCCTGTTGAGAAGCAAACAAAGCTTCAGACTTCATAACTGTCATAATTATGAGACTAAAAATACATCCAAAGCACCAAGGTTTGGAAGCTGTACTTGCCCATTGTGCAATGCAACAGAAGCTGTTTCATCTCTGTTAGAGTACCTGCTTCCAGCAAAGGGAGTAAAGTCCTCTCACCCATTCTCAGCAAGCAAAAGGTTTCAAGGAGTGTCAAGGGAGGGACTTTAATGGCTTAGGGACAGAATCTGTGCAGAAAAACTGACAAAAAAGTAACAGTAATCCCACTTCCACAGTGCCTTTACATGAGCAACTGCCCTTAAGACTCTTCTGGTTTTTTTTTTTTTATTGCAGGGCATATGTGGGTACCAACAAGATCAGCTATGTCAGCTGGAGAGAGAAAAATTAACTCAATCTATGACATCATCTCCTGTGCTTCTCCAAGCACTGCGTCACTGCTCTAGAGTGAGGTGCTGTTTTTAGTCTTCTAGTTTCAAGCATATGTTAAGACTGGTTCCAAATGCTTTCCTTCTTATCCTTTTTAAGTTTTGCATCTTGAATGTGGAGGTCTGAAATATTAAATATTAGCAGTCCGGATTCCCTTCGCCTACCATATGTCCAAGGAATACCTAAGGAAGTTATTTGCACTAACTAGATACACAAAAGAACATATATACACAAGCAGCTGTGATTGGTTCCAGCTGTCTAGGACTGACAAACACATACACATCTATGTACACACACTCTCCCGATTCTCATATGGTGAGGACATATTAAAACATAGCAAAGGTCTTCACAACAACAACCCTGCAAGTTCTTAGTAAAAGAAATAGTATTTTACCTTTTCTTCACCATTCTACATCAGGAAGAGTCACTGGTTTGTATTTTAACTGTGTGGACTTGGAAGACTTTGCTTGTTTGATGAGGTTGCTACTTGCTAGAAGCTTCTCCATATCTCACTTCCTTCAAGAAAAATGAAAGGCAGAAATAATTTCAGTCATTTCCCACATTGGTAGGATTAATGCCTTAATTCTCATGTATTTCCTTTAAAAAGTCTAGCCCATCCCCAAGTGAATTATAGCTGTTTCTAGGGCAAAATGCCGCAGCCACTAGTTCTAGCAGCACCACATTGCAGTCGTGGGGAAAGGAGTAAAAAACATCCTCTCCTGCTGAAATGGCAGGAGAAATCTCAGGGTCATGGAAGGCAATTGTGGGCCTCCAAAACAGTTTCAACACCAGGGTAATGCCCTTATCTAGTAAAAAGTAACCAATGGAACTATTCCATAAAACTTACAGCCAAGTCAGCTGTCTCCAACAGAAACAAGTTTGGAACATTTCTTCCCTCAAGATTTATTGACTCCATAAACTGCCTTAACAAAATTAACAAAGCACAACACACTTGTGTGTTTCAATCTGCAGATCTGGGTAAAAAATGGTTACTGTATTTTTCTAAGCCAGTTTTACAAGCAAACTAATCTCTCCCAAATATCCCCTCCCTTAATTCCTCAGTGAAATATGTTTCCCCCTTGCCACTCCACAGTGACAAAGCAGCACTGGTAAAGGGTTTTTTCCTAACGCTCTGTAATGGCAAGACTCTGCCTGTGGCAGGAGGAATGATGATACTTAAATATAAGCAGAGACAGGGTTCCAAAGAATAAAAAGTGACCTAGATCCCAGCAGCACTACTCTAATAGTGTCTATTAAAAGAAAAAAATAAACCAAATTCAATTTAGTTTGGTCAAGAGAAGCAGATGTTGCTTCCACTTGTTGACACACGACAGCACAAACTTTCATTACAAAACCATGTAGAAACCAGCAAATTGCAAACTGAGTAAATTGTGTGTTATGCTGAGAGAAGTCATCTGCAGCATGAGTAAATGTAGAAAATGTTTGCTATACCTAATTTCAGACTTTAAGGAGAATAACTAATTTTCGGCCAGCTTATTTTCAAAGGCTCTAGATTTTAACAGAACAGCTAGGCTTGTGACTGATCACCTATTTTTTCTTCCCACCCCTCCTTCCCTCCTCACTTCCAGGTACAATACCAGAAAAATCACAAAATATTGAACAATATAGGCATTGTTCTTAACTTCAATTTTACAGCAATATAATTAAGTTTATTTCCAAAGCGTTCATAGAGAAATAAATTACTGACTCTATCAGCACTGGCTTTGAATATCTCACTGACTTCTGTATCCAGTTCAGCATTTCCAGCCTCTGATTCAATGCAGCCTCTGTTATATTTACCCACTATGGTTCCTGCCACCGTTGCTACTTTTTCCATGCCACTTTGCCCAAATATCCTTATCTTGGTTTTTTTACCATCTCACTTTCTTTGCTCTCTGTGCTTAGAACCTTTCATTTATTTGTGTGACAAATAACCATTATTTCCTTTCTCCTAAACCACTAACAAAAGCCATATCAAAAAATCCAATTAATCTCTATTAGACATTTCAAAGTAATTTGCTCTTCTCTATCTAAGTACAGTGGTAATGCTGCTGCATTATAGTCCATCATCTAGGTCATTCAGGTCCCAAGATATCAAACCAGGAATTAAATTAGAGGCTCATAATTAAAGAGCAAAAGCTTAAGTGCCAGGCACCTGCAGTTCCCATTGCCTGCAAGATAAATGCTTATTATGGAGCATTTTGGACAGTGTCCCTACTTATCTAGTAACTAAATATCAAATTAGGACATTTGTTTTGGATGCTGCAATCCCCATTTTTTACTGACTTGATTATCCTTATTTGCAGCCCATTGAACACTGGCTCACCTGTCTCAATTTCCATTACAAGCTTTCCTGTGTTCTACACAAGGCTTGACATCCTGACACGATCCCTGACAACAAGTTATCTCTACCAGTTGTTTAATCTTGGAACTGAAGTGGCACATTACTTCATCACTAAATGAATGAATGAATTGTGAGAACAGCCTGTCTGCTGACCCATGAAAACAATTTCGCTTTCTTTCGGGCTGACAAGACTTAAATCTTCAGAGACTCAGATTTTCATCTGCTTTTATTTCCAAAATGAATCAAATTACACAGATGTGTGAGCTGGGAGGCAGTTTCTAAATATGCCATGCCTTCCCTCCCATTAAAAAGATGAGATTCTTCACAATATTTAATCACTTGGTGCATAGTCAATGTTAGGTATAATTTTCCCTATACCACATTATTCCCTTACTTCTTTTCTATAGGAAATGTTTGCTATATCTTGGATCTTGGCTGAAGAGCACAATATAGGCAGTGAGTGTCACACAGGGAAATGGTGACCTTCAATGAGCAAAAATCCCTGAACAGCAAGGGAAGTGCAAAAGATGCTTGTGGGTCATGTGTTTGAAATTAGGATGATCAAACACTTGCTGAGGACTTCAAGAAATTCTTTCTGAATGGTTAAGGAACAACTCTTGTTTCATGTCATCTGACAAACTGATGAGAAAAAAAAAACACCCAAAACTCAAACTGATAAACTTGTCAATAACAGGAACAAGATGAAGCAGGATACATTTAATGCAGGCAGCTCGATGTGCAGCTGCAGGGGGAGCTGCAGGTTGAGCTCTGGGTGGTGAGAGCCCCAGGCAAGAGGCTCTGAACTGGCCACTGTGCCACCCTTTGCACAAAAGGGGCCAGGGGACCAGACACTCAGAGACACAGCAGGAGCTGAGGGCTCCAGACTTTTTCAAGCACGGACTGTGAGAGTATAAAAACCCAGGGCTTCCTTTGGGGGTCCCTCCTCAGAGACACCAGCTCAAGCTGTTATTTTGTTATTGCACCAAGATTAAATTATTACAAGCATGTCTGAGACTCAGCTATGGGAAACGCAGCGTCAAGACAGTGAGGAAACTTCCTCTGACTGCGTGAGTGTGGTGTGTGTAGGGAGTGAGGTGAGGCACCTGTTGACTCACTGGAGCCACTCACTGCAAAAGGGCTTTGGTCCGAGCGTGACTGACAGAGTAGCTCCTGGATGGCCAGATAAGGAAAGTTTCCTTAAGAGTAATGGCTACTTTTAATGAAAGCCTTGGCTTCTGTGACACATCCACTTGCTGGTCACACGTATTTGTGAATATATTTTTATCCTGCATTCTTGTAGAGAGTGCTTGCCACTCCTCTCTGGACTGCTTGTCATCTTGAAGGAATCTGGGGAAGGGAGGCAGAATGAAAAACACAGTTCCTAAGTTTAGAATCCAAGACTTAGTTTATATTGTATTTTAAGTTTATGCAGAGAGAGCACCCTCCATTAAGGTTCATTTTGCTTGGGCATTCAATGCAAATTCAAAATTTATATTTTCAGGGTTCACTTTCCCTTGTGAAGTAATGAAGATCCTGCTTTACTGCTGCTGAACACAATGGCACTGTACAGCTACTTACATGACAACTGTTGAGCTATCAAGACCACCTTCTACCTGATCCCAGTATGTCCAATATTTGCATCCCTTGCTACACCAAGGAACAACCCAGAATTAAGACAGGAAACCAAAACCAACCAGATCTCCCATTTACTGCTATAAATACTACCCTACCTAGCCTTCCCAGGAATGGCTTCTAAATTGGTGTCCTGAAGTAGTGCAGACCATGGGCAGTCAGTCATCTGCATTGCTCAAAAGCGTGAAAAGCAACCTGATGAGCTGGCAGCAGATACCCAGGACTGGACTTTCTGGGCCACACGGTCTATTGACATGTTGCTGCAAACACGATATCACCTAAATGCCACATTATTTCCAACTTTGCCTTTGATAAGAAGCTATCCACTGGCATACCTTTCTGACACAAAAAATTAGTGTGGAGTAAGACCTGTAGATCAAAGCATCATGAGAAAAATGACCACCCGGGTTGGACATGAAATTCTTATTTTGATTAGCAGGGTGTAGGGAGAATGCTTACCTTAGTGTTCTTATGACTTTGGTGACAGCAGATTGTTCATCTTGATTTTTTCTGGTTCCAGCTGGGAATAGTTAGTGTAACTTCTTGGAGTAGATAGCATACCCAAATGAAGGTATAGAAGTAACAATGAGAGAACATGGAACAGAAAATACTTAGTACTTCTCTTGCATCTTCATAACACGCTATACACACCGAGCCTCACAGTATGTCACTTGTTTGTATGGCCAAAGCACAGCTGATGTTCACCTAAGGCCCGAGATAAAACCAGCTTAGAAGGGGATTTAGAAGACAGGCCCTGTTTGCTCTTCCTTATGAACAACACAGCAGCAAAGCCCGAAGGCTGAACATCTTGCCTCCAGCAGCTGCCAGCTCTGGGGGGTTACAGTAGAGCACAAAACACCAACCCCTACACAGAGATTCTTGAGACCCTTTCCCCAGCATTCCCTTTCCCTGCATCCACTCATCAGGAACCTACAGACTGGAGGTTTAATATTTCATCATTTCCTGGAAAGGACATTTCAAGTGACCCATGGAAACAGATGACAAAGAAAATACAGATGTGGAAGCAAGCAAAGAGTAGCCATGTAATAGGAACAGAGTGAAACAGAGCTTAACATAAGCCTTCACTGCTGTGTGGGCTGCACGTGTTCTCTGAGCCTTTGCTCTCCTGATCATCAAGGGCAGCCTTGTGGCAAACTCTGTCAGGATGAACTGCCTGCCTGTTTGTGTAAACTCTTTTAAGTGAACAGTGTGGCCACAACGGTGAGCAATGATTGGGAAACCTCCTCGGAGGCCTGGAAACTTCACATACAACATCATGGCTTCATTTACACTTCTTCTGTTCTACACATTAGTACAGATAAAAGAAGGCCCGAGTAAAGAAATGTAAACATGTAAAACTTACATGTGTGAATTCAGGGAAGGAGGGCAGGAACTGGGTTTGAAAGGCAAGGGATAACTCAGTTTGCAGCCCACAGCTTGCAGGAGTTGCATTTCCTGACAGGAGCAAAACTATTCTCACCTATGATCCATTCTGAAACTGCATTACAAAGCTGTGTCTTGCACTCATCAGTACTGAAACACGATCCTGGGAAACCGGCACAGAAACAGATACACAAGGCTTGACTCAGCAGTGAAGAGAGAGAAAAAAGAAGGTTTAAGGGAAAAAAAAAAAAAAGACAACTCTACTTTTTAGTTAAGAAATCAAGGACACACTGTTCTTTTGAATAGCAAAGTCTACATTTCAGCCCAAGTAATGACTGCAGCTTTGAAGAGCCAGCAATTAAGGAAAGAAGTACATGATTTGGTGAAAAAAAACAACAAAAGGATGAAAACATTTCTCCTTCCCCCTTTCTTTAAAGGTCATGTTAGCAAACTAGAACAATCAGACAGATTGTTAGTGCAGATACTTACAACTTTTAGGAGACAACAAAAGCCAGCTGTGGAAAGTGGGGAAAAAAATTAAAACCCCAGGAATAAGTAACCAAAGGAGGGAAGGCAGAGGGAAAGTAGGTGAAGGCATATTAGTTGGGTGATAGAGGGCAGACAGGAGTGCCTAGAAATTAAACTTGTGCATTTATTCTTTTATTCTTTTAGTTAGGTTACTAAGAGGTGTACTATCAGAAGACAAAAGCATGAACTTTCCTGGCTATCACTTGGGGGTTCAATGCAGGGACACCATCCGTGACACTCCATTATCCTCAAAAGTTACAGCACAACTAATAGTTGGATATTAAGATTCCTGCAATAATTAATTAATAGATGTCTGAACAGTATTCTGAAAATCTCTTTTAATAGGATAAGTATTAATTTCAGATTACTGCTGTGGGGATGGGTTTCTCCACCTCTTTTTGCTCTCCCTGTGTTTCCTTTGCCTAGCTGTAAGCACTGGAATGGGGGCCTCCTGGTGGTGGAATACGCGGCAGTCAAGCAGGAGGAACACAAAGCGGTGAAACGGCTGTTCTTTTATCTCTTCAGCTGGTTGTAATGAAAATAGGAAACACTGAGAGATAAAGATGTGTCTGCTTTGTCAATAAAATATAGGTGATGTATTTTATATCTAGTATACTAAAAGAAAGGACTTCATTAACTGCAGAGCACTGAGGCAACAGGAATTACCTCACTACTGAAAAATTTATTTGGGCAGGGAATTAATTTCAATATGCCAAAAAAAGTGGGGTTTTTTAGGTTTTCAACTCAGTCTCATTTAGCCCGCCAGGCAATGTAGCAGGTTTCAAGCAGCAATAATTACAATAAATGTTGTCGTTGACCTCAGAGTAAGCCTAGAGTAAGTCTATTAAACTCACCAGTCAGTGAGGTTTCCCTCTAATTATTGATAGAACAGAGAACAATAATAATCCCACAGTGTATATGAAAAAAGACAAGAGAGTTAAAAGCAGCTCTGAGACCATGTAAGCTGTAGATTCTCTATCACTTGTGAACCAAAAAAGCCAAAGAAGATGCTCCAAATTAGGCTACTAAGAACAGCTTGGGTCTATTCCAAAATTTCCACATTGCCATGTGCTGCAGCCCTATCTTCATCATGTCAATCTTCCAGCCTTCCACCAGCACTCCCAAAGATGTCTCCATGAGAATATACAGAGCTTCCTTACACAATGCCTGTGATATGCAGTTCTTGCACCGTTTAATGAGCTTTTGCACGACCTAGGTGATCTCCAGTTATTGTCCTGGGACAGAGCGTGTGTGCTGGGCATTCACTTCCCCACAAAGCAACAGGCACAGAAGGATGCAGAGTGCTATAATGAATGCCATAATGCTTTTAACATCGCTCAAAATCATACGTCAAACTACCTGCTGGCGAGAGAACAATGCGATATATCAAGAGGCAGTGCTGGACACAGCAATGGTCAGTTCTCGGTATCTACCTGATACAAGTGGAGAAACAACAATGAAAAGTTGCTGCCAGAATAGCCCAGGAGGTTGGTGCAAGTGAGGAAATTCCACTGCATTTTTCAAGGAAATGGAGTCTGGCAAGAAATGAAACTTAGTAAAACCATGAGCAAGAAGAAAGATTCCTTAAGCAAATCACAGCAGAACTCAGACACTGGACCTCTTTCTTTCGGTCTCCAGGAGAAGATTTCCGAACTCTCATTCACAAGCCCTACCAACTGTGAGACTATTCACACAGGTATTACCCACCGTGTGCACAGCAATCAGGCACACACAGGAGGAAGCATTCACTCCATGTGCCAAGGCAGTGAGCCAGAGGGGTTGCGCTGCCCAGCTTTTTCCAAGTCTCTGCTCCACAGAAAGAGGCTCTCAGAGAATCACTGTGAGACCCTGGATTCATGAGATGGTTTAGTTTTACAGTAACTTTAATGTATTACTACAATAATCCTGCTCAGGCAACAACTGTGCTGAAACATACAAGTCTCTTCGGGGAATTAGTCCCCCTGTGTTGCTGGCAGGGCATGTCCTGACCAGAGCTTCTTGACATCTGTCATTGTTCACCCCCAGCCCCTGCATCTGCAATAAGAAAGCCCTTAAATATTTACAAAGGAAACACATGTGCCTTTTGTCTTAGAGCATCTCAGGGAGATGCATCTCTCACCTGGAGCTCTTCAGGTCTGAGTATTTGGAAACTCACAAATTTTCAGTTCATGTAACAAATGAAAAAAAAGCAAAGTGAGCATTAAGATCTCAATCCCTTGCTATTCTGTGTGGTCTTTGGCTCTAGGTTAGCTACATTTTTTTTTTCCATTCACAATTCTAATTCTACATTCCCTCAGCTTTCCTTCCAAGGTTCTCGCCCTCATCTGTCTGGACCTTCATCTTTCTTATCCAATATATCCACTCACATATGGATATTAAATGGTGATAGAAGCCACAACTACTTCACAAAGACCTTGCTCAGAATGGCAAGGTTTTGTTCTACTTTTAAGGGTACTGGTTTCCCCCTCACACGCTATAATTGCTCCTCTTATTGCAAAACTCACTGATGTCCAGTGCACAGACTCTGGTACACTGGGCCAGAAGGCCACTCTTTTTATACCATGTGTCCTGCAAGAACCAGACATTGCTTAACCGGACTACCAGAAGATACAGCAGCACCACCAGAGATTATTCTTGTCTCTAGACACTGGGTTTAATTGTGGTATCTTTCCAGTTTTCATTCCAAGGGAGTCATTTTCTGGTTCACTACAGGCAGGGTGCCAATTAAGCACTCTGAGAATGAAAGACTGTTAGATGTATTTTTTCTTTTTCCTGGAGTATTAATACATGCACAAACCAAAGTAAAAGGTTGGTGATTCTCTTCTTTCCTCCTCCTTTTATCTGCCTGCCCCCTCCCCCCCCCCTTTTTTCCCCCTTCTATTCTTTATTATTCCCTTTTAACTAAAGTTAGCATCTTAGTATCTCATTAATCTAAAATTTTGAGGAAAGCGCCAGGAAATCTTCAACAGGCGTTTTTCTAACAATGAAGCAAGTAAATTCAGATCACTACATTGTAAAATACTGGAGAATTATATTTTAACTTAGGAGTGACATTTTGCCTCTGCAATCTAAAAACTGCTAGCGATACGCGCTACCTACCCCGGCTGCTCATTCAAAATACTACCCAAACCAGCCGCCACAGCCACCTCCCGTGGAATACAAGCCAGCAAGCAACACAATACAGCTAAATTTATTGCACCGTGTGCTGAAAGGGAGGACTCTACAGTGCGTGGAGGAAACCGGGACGCTGGGAGTGCTTCGTGTGCGGAGCTGCCCGGGGGGCACTCACTGTCCCCGGGGGCGTGTAGGGAGACACTGGACGTGGCGCTTGATGTCCAGCTGACTCCGTGGTGTTCGCCCAAAGGCTGGACCCGGTGGTCCCAGAGCTCCTTTCCAGCCCAGCCGGTTGTGTGTTCCTGTGTGATGTTCCCCCTCCGGCTCCTCACCCGCCATCCCGCGCCCTCCGGGACTCCAGCCCTCCCCCGCTCCACGTTCCCAAAGCAAGGAGGGGTTCTCTGCCTCGTGCCGTGCAGGTGCCTGCAAAAACCAAACCAGCCCCCCAAACAAACAACTCTTCCAGCCGACTCCGGCATTCCGGGAGGGTGTTGGGGAAGCGCGGGCGGCACATCGCGGCTCCGCCGCAGC
>VXBX01002369.1:1595852-1607152 GCA_013400415.1 Scytalopus superciliaris | reverse complement strand
CCTGTCGCTGACGGTAGCGCAGAAGATGTACAGGTGAGGGGGCGGCGCGGGCAGGGGGAGCCACCCCGCGCAAGGGGGCCGGCCTGGGGCAAGGCCTGCGCCCCGGGGGCGGAAAGGGGGCGTGGGGAGGGAAGCGCTGTGCCGGCAAGGAGCGGCCCAAGAGCCGGATCGTAGCCCTAAGGTGCTTTCTCCTCGCTAGGTTCTCTAGGGCAGCTCTGTGGATTGGGACCACCTCCTTCATGATTCTGGTTCTTCCTGTCGTCTTTGAAACCGAAAAACTGCAGATGGAGCAACAGCAGCAGCTGCAGCAGCGACAGGTGAGGCGGGGACAGCCCCCGGCCCTGCAGAGTGGGCTGGGGGCGCCTCCCCCCCCCTCCCCGTGACCTGCTGAGGGAGCCTGGGGAGAGGAGAGCAGGCTGCTAGGCGCTGGGGCCTCCCTCATCCCCCCAGGTGCTCCAGCTGGATGTCCCAGGGGGACAATCCTGCCGATTCCCAGCTGAGACAGGCCCTGGGGGGCTGGAACAGGGGCTGGGCGGGCACTGACCCCGGCTGGGCGGGTGCACAGGGAGGGAGGCTGTCCCGTGTGCTTGTAGCCCTGCAACGGATTGTTTCCCTTGCAGATCCTGCTCGGACCCAACACGGGGCTGTCAGGGGGAATGCCAGGGGCCCTGCCGCCGCTGTCTGGGAAAATTTAATTTGCGGGAGCCGAGTTGGATTCGTATCAAGTGGGAAGACCTCGCGATTATGATACATTGAACTGTTGATTTGTTGGGTCAGGGCATTTTTTTTTTGTTCTGTTTGTTTTTACTTTTGGTTCTCCTTTGGGACATTGACATGTTCGTAACGAGGCGGGGAAGCCCCCCCGTCTGGACCTGATGACGGTTCCTGTCTGCATCCCCCTTCCTGTAGAAATCATGAGTATTTCCTTTTATTCAATCAGTATGCCATAACCACTTACAGACTTGGACTTGGGGAGCTTCTCTGCCAGCTTCCTTGTCCCTGCCTGCCCCAGACCACCCCGGGGCACAGGTCAGGCTTTGGAAAGCAGCAGTCAGAGAGAACAAATTCTTTCCTGCCTGACTTGGAGCTGAAGGACACCAGTGGCAGGAGGAGGAGTGACTTCCCCAGCAGAGGAAGGAGGGGTGCAGGTGGCAATCTATACCCCATGGAAAACTCTTTGGGAAGATGCATCTGCAGAAACACTTTCACTGTAGCTCTGTGTGTGTGTGAGAACTGAGGGAGCAGCAGGCCGGGTTTGAGACGATCACATCCACGCAGATTCTCTGCCTCATAAAGTAGAACTTCAGATATCAGCTGCGTATTTTTTTGTATGGAGTATTAAATAAATCCAACCTGAGCAGTGTGATTTTAATAGATGTCCTTGAGGGAGGCTCAGTTCTTTCAGAGCTGCTGGGGGCTTTGTGGGCAGTGACCTCTCTGTTTCGTGCACAACCTGGCAGCGGGGAAGGGACTGACATGGCTTTGTCACTTTCAGAAGGGTGGGGAAGCCTTGCATGGCTTAAGGGAGTTCTCAGGATGGTGCTCAGCACCAGTGACCAACGTTCAAGGTTCTCAATTCACAGGAAGGTGGTGGTTTTATAACCAAAGAAAAAAAATTTATTTATCCTTTACATACTTTGTTACAGAACAATTCAATTGAACATACAGAAGTGATAGGACATTTATATGGAAACATTTTTTTTTTTCCCATTTTTAATATTTGGTTAAACAAAATACATCTCTGTAAACAAACCCAAGACAAGGCTCTAACAAAACCAAACAAGCAAGAAAACAAACAGGGGCTTCCCCACTCCCGAGCGGTGGGACTGGACCAGCTCACCCACCCTTGGGCACAGCAGCCTCGCCTCCCGCGGGGGTGTGATCATACACTTTCCCTTTACCTGAGCAGCTGGATCACACTGTTTTCCCCCTCCGTGGGAAAGCAGCTGACGTACAAGGAGAGGAAAGTAGCCCCAAAGTATTTTAAAACATCTTTGCATATTGTGCACTGATCCATTGGCTTGCAGTTTCCATGCAAACAGGGTTTTTCTCCAAAGTGCAACTTCAATCAGCATAGAAAACGTTGCTGTTGAGAATTTTTTTACCCTCTTGAAGAAATGGCTTCAAGTCAGGAGCAGAATGCCTGCAGGCTGCACATCCTGCCTGAAAAGTGTTTAAAAACTCTGCCAGCTGGTATTGGTCATTGGAATGTGTTACGAAATAGGACTTTTTAAAACATAAGAGCCATTTGCCCTTTACTGTGGGAGGCTGTGCTCAAAGGACTGCAAAACAGTGCTTGCCAGATGTCCAGGAGTCAGTGAACACCATCGTCCTGTCCTCGTGGCCTCCCTTCTCTGTCCAGGAAGGTGCCATTTTGGTGGTCTGTCAGCTTTGAGCACCCACTTATGCATTTGCAGAGCTCTGAAGAGAAAAGTAACTGAGAAAAGACGGTTACAAGCTCTCCTTTCACCAGCTCAAACATCGGTAATGAGACTTTCCTGCACTGTGGAGCAGGACCCTTTCGAGCTCCGTCAGGTCCCAGAGGTTGCTGTTCAACTGAGACATGTGAAGGGGGAAGCAAACAGGAGCTCAGCCAGGAAGTGCTAAACACAAAGTCTGTTTCAAATTCAGCGTTCCCTCTTCCTGCCATGGCTGAGAACAGCTCGCCTGGGTGACTGGGAAAAGGCTGGTAGAGATTCCTCTTAGAGTCTCCATGTCTAGTCACTCTTCCCCACAGAAGGCAGGAAAAAGCGATTCATCCATTAATGGAATGTTTGTTGGCCAATGCTCAAGGAGAGGTTGGTTCAACTACCAAGCCAGGGTGTCTCTAACACCTGAAAGTTCTGGTGGACCCTCTGCAGCTCCCACACCAGCAGCTAGTAATTATAAAAGGGCAAAACTGACTGTTTTGAAAGCTTCCCTCAGCCCATTTCTATTTTATAACTTGACCTCTTTCTGGGACGTTTCACGTGACATTCATGACTGTGGGCAAGACTTCTGGAGAGAGAAAAATAAAAGTGAATTAATTTCTCTCAAAACCTCTTCAGCTTTATTCCTCTCTCCAGGCAGCCTCTAAACTACTGGGTGACCGTGCAGAAAACCAAAATAGGTGTTAAAAAATAAAAAAAACCCCACCACAGCACAAAGAAACCCAAGCAAACTATAGCCTCTCTTCTGTCCAGAAACTTGATACTCCTCAGTCAGCCTGTGCTTGCTGTTTCCATGTCATCTTAGCCAGCCACACGCTGCCAACCAACCACTCACCACATACATAAATCCCTGGAGACACTGGGGAAGAATCCTCTAGCTACCCAAAGAATTCCTTGGAAGTCGACACTGGTTTTATTATTGTTTCCTAATTCCTGGCACAAACCAGCCCTAAGAAGCAGAGGGTCCTGCTGAGCACCGTACCATTCCTAGTGTTTTGAGTGTCCTGAGAGACCCTTAGGAATTGCAAATGTCTTCATGGCCTGTTTTGGATGGAGAGACTTATGAAGAGGTGGCAGTGTGCTCGGCCCCAGCCCCTCCGTGGCAAGCCCCGGAGGGAGCAGCGTCCCCCCATACAGGGCACTGAACCACGTGGGGAAAGGGAGGCTGGAGGTTTCCAGGCACCCTTGCCCCCAGCCCAGTTTTCAAGAGCACGATGTCTTCCAGCTGGACAAAGGACATGCAGCTCGCTCATCCACCTTGCAATTAAAGTGATTGGATTCCAGTTTCCTGCACTCTGCCCTCGATTTTTCCCCACCCTCCACCCCCAATGTCCTGTGCCATTGCCCTATTGCACCAAGGAAGGAAGAGAAGAGCCTAACAAAGGAAATTCCAGACAAGAAGAGTTGGGGCACCCATTATCCAGGTTTTAGGACATCAGGAGTTTGGTAAAGGGGAAGAGCTGTAGTGGGAGGACAGAGATGGTCCAGGTCACACGTCAGCTCTCCAGGTCTGATGTGCTTCCACCTCCTCTGGCACCACCAGTAGGAGTTCACAGTTCTTTCCTCTCAGCTGGTGTTTCAAAAATTTCCTATCATAAAGAGAAATAAAAATAAGTGCTATTTAATGTAGAACTCTCTTGTTGTCTACAACAACTAAATGCAGCTAACTATGTAGATGTGACAAAGAACAGGAGAAAACCCACCCACCGTCTTTATTTTATGACAGAAAAAAAACCCCAAGCAAATATTAAACTTGTCCTAATAGATTCAACACATTTCTGCCCAGAAAGTTAGAATCAGATAGGCATAATCTTAACCTCAGGAGAGATAAGTCTATATAGATGTCACTTTCCAAGGTGGCAAAAATAGAATTAAGACCAACGTCTTCAGATTTCCAAGATCACGAATCCCACTGTAATTTGAAAGAATTCCAACAAATCTGCGAACACTTGCAGAAAAAAACACTTCATCATTTAGATGTCCTTATCACAGGTCATAACAGCAGTGTACCACCTGGTCATTTGACATGGATTTTTAGCCTCTTTCTGCTCCTAAGCTTTTTCTAATACCAAACCTGGATTACTTCCAATAAATATAAAAGTCAAATCAATGTTTTCCTTGATACCTTTTGCTCCAGATTTCCAAAACTGCCAATATAGAAAGTGCTTATTTATTGATGAAGAACAGTACACCCAGGATGAAATCCTCCAGAACCTCTGCATAGTAGTTCCACAAAAACACTCCTTTATCCCAGACATTCACAAAAGGCTGATATTTCCTGTACCAAGACTTCAGTGGCACGGTCAGCACTGCAAATCCTGCACATGTGCAATCCCTGTCTCAGAACAAGTCTAGTCAAGAGAGCAAAGCTGCTTGTACCGTTTACAACATGATGGAATGGAAGCTAAACAGCAACCAAGAGCAGGTGAGACTTCTATAAAGTATTTACAATGACCACCTCGTGTTAAGATTAAAGAGGGAAGGCGAGCCAAGCCAGAAGGGCAGCACATGTTTACATAGGGAAGTGATTCCTACCAAACAGCTTTCACTGCTTTCAGGGATAAGACTGTCCTTTTAGTCTGGAAAGCCTTTTGTTGGGAACAGACTGTTACTGAAGAGGCAAAGAATGCCGATACTCTCACATTCAAGGAGGAAGCAGAGTACAGCACATCTTTTTGCAGGCGTAACCCACTAATGCCAGACTTGGCCTCTACCTTCACCACTAATGACAGAGCCAGACATGTAAGACACCACCTTGGGCTCTCCTGAGCTCACAGGTCGCCACTGCCAAAAGCATTTCCCTAGTTCTGCCCAAACAGGGCAGAAATCCAAGCGGAGGCACAAGAACCTTATTACTCTCAAATACTTACTACTGAAGGTCACAATGGTTTCAATGACCAACTATTTAAGGACAGATTTTTCACTTCCCACAGGTAAAGGACTTGAGGAAATCCTACCTGAGCTCACTTTCACCTCCAATCCACTCGGGCACCTTGAGCTTGGAGTCAAGGTTGTAGTAGGTGCCTCCCACCTCCCGGACACAGATCCAGTGCTGTCGCTTGAGGGGGAGCTTCAGGGGACCCCAGCACAGGCTGGAGGGCAGATTCATGATGAAGCCCATCACATTAGACAGGGCAATGGCATTAACATCCCTGGAAATGTGCAGAAGACAGAACAGCAGTAAGATTATGCTCTGGTACTTTCACTTCAATCTCCTTCTCAGATTTACAAAAGCAGCCACCTCCAGAATTCCACAAGTTGTCAGTACCTGCGCTTGTCCCACCAAACTGCCTCGTAGCCTTTGGTCTGAAGGGCTGCCATGATCACGTTCACATCATAGTTCCCGTTTCCAAGCATGCTCTTCTTATGGGGGGTCACCATGGTGTTAGGAGACAGCCTGCAAACAGAACAGGGGACTGCTCTAGCAGGCGTTTGCTGGACAACTTGAAGCCCCTTTCAGGGGTTTTGTGTTCAAACACAAATTGTTCCATCCCCCCCCTTATCACTCATCAAAGGGGCTGAGGGGACTAAGTAACGCACTGAGAATAACTTCGGTGTACAAAGGCCTCCAAAGATCCCACCTCTGATGTGAAGAGACCACAAAGGTCTTCCCCCCGATCCCTTGAACTGGTACTTCTGAAGGATGATTCAATTATGATTTTTCCTCAATTTCACAGTTGAAGTAAATGCCAATTTGCCATTTAGGGCAATGGTTATTACAATTTGAGAGTTCAACAGTCAACACCAGTCTTGAAGACTGGATGAGAAGAAGAGGCAGAGGAAACTGGATGTTGTTCTCTCTCTCTCTCTCTCTCACACACACACACACACACACACACACACACACACACACACACACCCTGCACTAGTAAATGAAAGAAGTTGTTAGCCACAAAGCTGTGAAGACCTTTGGGGTTGGGAGCTTTCTAAAGCATTGCTTTTGCTAGATGGTAAAAAAATACCTGTTGCTGTAGGTAACTAAACAGATAATCCTTTTGTGAACAAATCTCTTCAGCTTTGACCTATAAGCTTGCTTAGACATCACTTCCATTACTGCAGCATCTAAAAATGCAGAACCACAGTCTGTCGTGTCCATCTAATCACAGAATATCCAGAGTAGGAAGAGATCCACGGGGGTCACTGAGTCCAACTCCTGGCCCTGTACAGGACAGCCCCAGGAATTACACCATGTGCTTGACAGCATTTTGCAAATGCTTCTTGAATTCTGTGACTCTTGGTACTGTGACCACTTCCCTGGGGAGCCTGTTCCAGTGCCCAACGACCCCGTGGGTGAAGAACCTTTCTGTAATATCCAACATAAACCTCTTCTGTGACAACTTCACGCCATTCCCTCAGATCCTGTCACTGGTCACCAGAAAGGAGAGATCAGTGCCTGCCCCTCCACCTCCCCTCGTGAGGAAGCTGTGGGGTGCCATGAGGTTACATGTGAAAATGTAAGAAGGTCTTTCCACAAATTCAGGTAACGGATACGAGACATAAGACATGAAAATGTGTGGCAGAAAAAACCCCTTTTATAGTTTTGTTTCCCCCACCTGCCCAAAAAATTTTGAAAGAAGGGAAAATGATGATGGTATGTATTATTATGAAGATGACAGCTGGAAAACCAAGCACAGGGAGCAGAGAACAGCAAGGTCATTCAATGCCAATCCAAAGAAAGTCAAACTTCAGATCAATTCTGTTGTGATGAGTTGCTGTTTTGATTGTTAAGGACTTCATTAGTTCTGCTGGTGCAAGGTTCAGATTTCATATCACCCAAATACCCACATGTCAGCTGCCTCTCCCTCCTGTTAACTCCATCCCCCCAAACTCCTAGTGTTCCTGCATGTTTTTTGCTTGGCCTTTAGCACAGTACACATTCTGCATGCATATTTCATTCAGTGAAAATCCCTCAGCCCTTCCGCATTCCTGCCCTAACAGCATAATGCATTTGACAGTAAGAAGAAAGCAATGGACTGAGTAGGGAGTTTCAGACCAACCAAGGTCTGAGGACAGGTAGCTTTTTGCTACAGCTGTAAGTTTTCCTGCAGATTGCAGCAGAACAGTGTGGGAAGTGACTTGACTACAGAAGGGAGGAGTCCACAAGACCATGGTAAGAGGAAAAGCTGTTAATATCCACCACGGGGCATTTCCAAGGAAGGCAGTGACATTTTCAGAGATACACGGTTTCTGGTCTCCAAAGCTCTGCTGTATTTCACTAATGACAGAGATTGACTGTAGCTTGTCACAGCTCTTCCAGCATCTCCATAAAGCAAGATCACTTGCCTACAACTAATTCCTCAACTCACTGCTTCAACCTACTAATTCATGAGCACCAGCAAGCCAGGAAAGCCTTAAAATTAAGAGAGCCCTTTGGATTACAGAAGCACCCTCTCATGGCACCACATTCCAGATGCCAGTTTGAGAGATGAAAGAACACATTTATCTTTATTCCCTCACATAACTTTCAGAGCCCCAGAAATGAGATGAAGAGACCAGCAGAGGTGACAAAGAACAAAGAGTCAAAGAACTGCCACCTGTGAGCAAACTTGCACCAAGAATCATCCCAACGTCTCTACCCACACACACACCTACGTAGGGTCCACAATCATCAGCTGAAGGATACTGACCAGACAAGGAATTAAGTTGCTTTCCCAGAGTTTGGGGTTTTTTGGTTTGTCGGTTTTTGGCAGGGCAGGGGGGGCTGTATGTAATTTATTTCTTTTTAACCTGGACACTGAGCTGAGAAAGACTGACAGAGCTCGACAGAAATTCAGGTAATAATCCTCCTGATCTTTCTCACAAACTTTTGTACTTTCATCAACATATTGTCTTAACACAGGAGGCTCCAAGATTGCTGTATGCAGCTGTCTTTCCTAATCAGGTCTCACTACACAGACTCCAGTGAAGCAAAGAGATTTTGTTGGTATCTCCATGCAACACTTGGAACATGCGATCTTACTTCCTGCAACAAAAGCCAGAGGAACATCAAAAAGGTGTCTCTTGTTAATAGAAATAATAAAAGGGAAGGACTACAGAATCAGAGGGCGGCCTGGAACAAGTTTTGGCATACTCCTGAGATGATAATCATCACGACTATTCTGGCCTTCCACAATAGGATGCAGCAAAAGGGAAGCTAATGATTAAGCAATGTGGTTCAATCATTCTCCAAGGGAT
The DNA here is from genome assembly GCA_013400415.1 of Scytalopus superciliaris. Taxonomy (NCBI): domain Eukaryota; kingdom Metazoa; phylum Chordata; class Aves; order Passeriformes; family Rhinocryptidae; genus Scytalopus; species Scytalopus superciliaris. The sequence continues at coordinate 1,598,549 of VXBX01002369.1, read as the reverse complement.
GTGGTAAAAGCTACAGAAAGCTTATGTTTATTTGTGATTTCGTTACCGTGTCAACACTGGGCTTAAAAATCACACCTCAACATTACGGTAGCTTATTGAAAATATTCATCAATCCTTTTATCAACAGAATGTGGTAAGACACAGGGAAGACAAGTGACATAAAGGGCAACTAAATCTATGCTTCTCAAAGGCAAATGAAAGAGCTACACACAAGCAGCAACCAGAAATGGAAAGGCAGTGACCATACACATAGCTCATCAGTTTCCAAGAGGAATTTCCATACTACCATGGGGCTGAATCAACCTATCTTCATCTGAATATTAGGATGGAACACCACCAGGCTGAAATCAAAAACAAACTCTCCCTTCTATGGCAAGAGGTCCAACAAGATTAACATCCTGTCTCTTTCTGAGAGGTTTCATGCTGCACACTAATTCTGTCTCACCAAACCTAACAAAAGCCAACTAATTAGATCATCACACTCCTTCTACCACATGAGCTGCCTTTGTTTGCTTCAGGCCAGGAGCAATCCAGCTGTGATTAGGATTCTGACAATTGCTGCTCTGGAACAAAACCACAGTGTCTTTAACCAGACAAAGAGTGCCTTGAGCCTGCCATGGACCAGCTCCAGTCCACCAGCAGGAGTTTTATCTATGACAATACTGTAAATAGCATTTCAACCTGATATTTGCTATCATCCATTACCACATTTCTTTTGCCAAAGACAGGCATGAGTCAAGCACCAGTTCCATAAATTTGCCAGTTTTCAGGAGAGCAGTAACAGACGCTCAGCTCCTTGCTCATCAGCATAGGGTACCACGACTGCATAACCACTGCCATGACATGTGATCTCCTACCTGTCACAATCACAAGATGCTGCAAACTGCTGCTAACAGGTATTTGAGCATAACTTACGTGACTTACAACTTCTCTTGGTTGAGTATCAGAGGAGACCCCTTTCCCTGTATGATTACTCAACTCCATCAATAAAAAGTCACTAGAATTTTTAAAGGCACACACAGGAGAATTTCCACAAAGCACTGAAACAGCGTAAAATAAACACTGAGCAAAATATGAGCTATTGCACAGGCCACATTAATAATTTACATTCATCCTTGTAAAACTCAAACCCGCTTTATTAATTATTGGAAGCTGTTGGGAAACATTTGTCAGTGCCACAGAAAATGGGGATCCAGCTACTGACATTAAATCCAATTTGAGAGAGTACATTTGAGAATCTTGCTGCGTGGAAGAAAAGCCAACATAATATTTGATGAACTTCACTGAACCACTTGAATAAGGAGTCATTCATTTAGCAAACCTTCTAATTTCCACAAAACTTAGAAGTGTTGTGGCACTAAGTCAGTGAGTTTTAAGGATGACTCATTTGTCATTCATGCTGCCTTCATTCTCCCAAGGCAATCCCCAAATCTGTTATTACCATGAAGATAACTTATCTGTACAAGCCAGGGGCAAAAATATGCAAGATGGGTAGAAAATGCATTAAGGTGGGTAGGGAAGAAGACAGCAGTCCAACCACATGACAGCATCTGCAATAAGGCCCTTGGACCCAAAACTGGCAGAGAGAATAGGTTAAGAAACAAGTGAAAAGAGAAAATTTCTGCATGGATGAAAAAAGAAGATGCATTCCATTCAAGGCAGTGAAATAGTCTGAACCCCTCCTTTTCTTTGTATTTTCCCGAGTAAGACCTCACAATTCCTCCAATCAACAGAGGACAAGGGGAAGTTAACGCCAGTACAGAGAGGAGTATCCTACCTCTGGAAAATCTCCTGCAGGGTTTCCCTGGTGAAGGCGTTGCTGTCCTGGAAGACATTGTTGAGGGCATGGAGGGCACACAGCTCCCTGCGCTGCTTCTCGTGGTAAATATGCAGTGGCGGTAGCTGGGATGGCTCCGGCGATTCTGATTTGGTCTTGTCACCTTTCCATGGCACGCAACTCATCTTCTCGATGGATGGATGTGGAGTTGTTGGTGAGAAATGCAGGAGGCTGAAGTTTCCGCCTCCACAGTCACAACAGCAGCCCACTGCTCCTTTCTTCTGTGGGCTAGCGCTGCTTCCAGCTCACAAACCCTCCTCTTGTGCTTCAGTTTAGTCAGTAATTCCCTCTGACGGCTGGTTTTAAAAACCACATGAAGATCTGCAACATATTTTTCCTCCCTCCTCCCATACCCCATAAAATGTAATACTGCCCCTCCCCGCCACAGAAGAAAAAACAAACAAACGAACAAAAAAAAAGTCAAAATATGCGATTTCCCTTAGCGTCAAGGTATCAACTGGAATTTATCACATCGCTCCTTTTCTTCCATCTCCTTTGGTCTACAGTGCCACTAAAAAGGTACCCAAAGCAGGCGAGGCCCACCCGCGGAGGGCCAAAGGGGAGCAGATGAAGGCAGAGCCCGCTGCTGCTGCCTGCGGGAGCACAGAGCGGTTAAGCACTTATCAGCTGCATTCCTCCATTCCTCCGGGAACCTCTGAATCCTGGCAGGAAGGTGCCCACAGCTCGGGAAAGGGAACCGCTTCTTGCTAGGCCACGATACCCCGGTGCAGGCTGCGGGGAAGGCAGGCGGCTCCTGACGGGTCACCCTGCGCTCCGGCAAAGGGAAGTCTCCGTTAGCAACGAGAGGAGGCAGCACAAAGCCCGGGGGAGGGAGGGGAGGGGAGGGAGGGCAGGCGGGA